>VCMS01000169.1:0-97370 GCA_022539475.1 Gracilaria domingensis | reverse complement strand
CTGCACTGATTCGAATCCCTACATCAAAGTCGACTCGTTCGCCACGCCCAAACTACGCAAAGATGACGCAAACTTTCATCTCCATTCTTCGTATTCCTGTATTCTTCCGCGGCAGAATCGGCAGAGCAATCTACCACCCGAACATTGCTGAGGAGCTCACCTTCCCTTGACAATCTCAATGAGGCTTGTTCAACTCGTCCTATCTCCCGGAATAAATCTTGCGCATTGGAAAACGATCGCTGTTCGATACGCACTGTTTTATTCGTTGTCGCCATTCATGAATATACATCGGCTTTTCAATCCCTTCGCCTTTAGTCGGGGTCCTTGGGGTATTCCCACTCCCATACCTTCTCCTTCTGCTCATCACCGGCTTTCTCTGGCTATCATGAACGTCAAATCTTTTCACCGTTTTGATCCGAGCAAGAGATATCTCTCAGGAGATTCCCCCATAACGCGCCTTTCTCCCAGCGTTTTTGACATTAACCCATTCGACAACTCGACAGACACTGATACTGAAGTGGCTGGGCAAACGTCGTAACGAAGGACCTGTAGAATACTTTACCGAAGATGGTTGGAACTCTTGGGAGATCTGTCAAGAATGATTTACTCGCACCGTTCGAAGATGACTGGTTACGAGCCGCAAATCCGAGCCAAACTGTCTCCTAGTAAGCTATTCAACACTTGGGGGCGATGGCACCTGACATCAGCAGTCTGATTCCCGTGAAGGTTTGCAACAGTTCACGTTTGCGCCTTCACTCGGAGCCTGGAAACCGCTTGTGATTGAGAACGGGAGTTTTGAATCCGCAGAGTTCACCTGTTTACGACACCCCAATCGAAGGAAGAGATTGGCCAAAGGATTCCGAAAAGTGAACAAGTTTCTCGCCGGATACTTGTTTTTTCTGTCGAGATCCGTTTACAGAGGAACAACTTGCACTGGCCTATTGGTGGGAGATATAAGTTCTTCTCCTTGGGTTCCTTCATTCTTGTCTATATGGAAGGCAATTGAATTTGACGCCTGTAGCGCTTTCAGGTTGTTCCTGGAGAGATGATGGTCTCAGCAAACGAACGCAGTTCTCTCTTCGCTTGGAAGAGAAAAGAGCGCCTGACTATGTTCGCCGACCACCAGACTTTGATTCGAAGACCTTCTGCAGGGAGAAAGTTGACGGCTTTCAAAGGGGTCGGAAAAAGGCGTTGGTGTTGTCTCAGCTGGAGGCAAGTGCGGAACCGGTTTCTTAGAAGCAACCGCTTCGGAAATCCGTCTGGGTCAGCAGCAATTTGCAACGAGCTTCGCTGGCACACCTTCAGATGGCGTTGAGCTCTCCTGACATCATATGAGGGTGGATTATTCCAGTTGAGCTGAATCTAACCGCGCAAGGGGTGGCGCTTGAGCCCGATACGAGCAATTCAACCTAATCGTTTCGATGAGTCTCAAGCTGCCGACGGCGATAGCTGCGGGATCATCAGAGACTAACTTCGGGGGTGCAACTTCGAGCCTTCCCGTGTCCAGCCTGAAGCCGCTGACGAACTGGAGTCGGCCGGCGGCAATCAAACATGTGAGTGATCTATACGCAGGAAAGGTGCCAGAGTTTGTCGAGGTGTCTCGCCGCATAGTTTTCATCATGTTCTCCGAGAGAGCTTCCCTACCAGCCTTGATCTTGAATGCAAACGGGATGCTTTCCTGGCACTCATGTTGATGGATAAAGAACGACGGGCTGCTCTCGCTTGATCAGAACGTGTTCGTCAATCTAGACTTGGTAGGGCGAGTGTGTATGATGTGTTGGCAACGGGCGCCGGCGCAAATGATGATCTCTCTCTAGAGGCAATCGCCAGCACCCGTAATCATTTGGCACAGGCTTTTCAATTTGGTAGCAGATGGAGCTCAATACTCTCCGCCGCGTCTCATCACTGGGCAACAACTTGAACCAGTTGTGATAAACTTTATCAGAAGACGGAGCGCGCTCTTCCCCAACGTTCGACTCTCGTTGTTCGCGAATATCTTAGTGGACGTCTCCTACCCTCGTAAACACTCAAATGTTCTTTTCGCCGCATACAACTCTTCGCTCTCTTCTGCTCCAAACTTTTCGGGGATACGCCAAAGTCGTACGTTGTCCGCAAGATTCGCAGCCTCGCCGCCGAAAAAGTTTATCTATCGTCAGCAGCTGTCTCCCATCGCCATCCCGGCAGCGGAGCCCAAAGCGCCGACCCCCCCGTCTTACTAATCCAGTGGTACTGGAAGAGCCCGCCGTAACAGCCGCAGCAAGGTCCAGCGTGACGGCGCTTGTGCCGGTAACATCGTACAAACGCCGATAGAATAGCATGCTCACCCGACCGACTCTATGCCGAACCCCTAGCCAGACCGTGTGTCGCACACCACTCTTCTCAAATACAGCGCGATCAAGATGAAAAACGGTGCTGCCCATGCGATGGTGATGCCAATGACATTTCAGAGCATCTTCGAACCGAGCGGCAGTGCCACGCAGTGGAAATTTGTGAAGCATACCACCCAGATCATGGCCCTGACGCGCATAGAACCAGTAGATGATTCCGGCACCGACACAGTCGAACGCGTTGGTAACACAAAATAGATCGATCCTCGGCGCCTTGACTGTATCGAGTGGAACCGCGGACGATCACGCAGAAGATTTGATCGACGTTGAACGTTCACAAAACCGGGTGAACTCCGAAAGCGCTGAACGGTCTTGCTGGGTAACAAAGTGCTGGCATGAGTGCGGAGATGCCAATCTCCTCGAGAAATGCGTTCAAGTGCCTCACGGTTCCATCCAATGCGGACCAGTCTCGCATGCAAGTGATAACGATCGACGCGTAGAAGAAGACAACATTGGTCCGATAAGACTAGTCCAGCGCCACGAAAACTCTCTTCGCGACGTGAAGAAACAGACATGAGAAAGGTTGAATCGAAGACGGCCAGCAACGACCACGCCTTGCTGCGCGTCCGTTGGCAAACGCTTCACATCAAGCCGCATCCACACATAACGCCCCAAACACATCGATCTGACCGAATCGAATGGCGCGGACGCAAGCCCAAAAGCTGCGCGAACCACACATGTGCAGGACTCTCCGCCGTAGGCGCTGACGAAAACAGTACAGCGAAGCGCAACAGCACATCAATCAGGGCGACCTGACAAAGGCGTAGACACAGATGGGCTGGGTGCGGGTGCGCCAGGGTCTTGGAAGGCGATTTCGGCGTATCGGCGGCGTGGCGGTGGCGTGTGAGGCTCAGAGAGATCGACGACGGGCGGATGCCCCCGCCGGAATACCTGGAAAGTTTAGCCGGTGGGGCGGCGGCTAGGCGCGGCGCGTGCCGGAGCGGTGGTCGGGATGGCGCCAGCGGGGCGTCGAAGACATGAGAGGAAGGTGCGCGCGAAGACGGTCAGTGCCGTTTGCCTCCTAAAAAACACACTGCACGCAACGCCAGCCAAAATGTAGCGCATGCTGTTCGAGCTGAAGCGCCTCGCTGACGCGCGCGAGGGCGCGCATTCCCGTGCGCGGTGCACTCCGGCGCGCGGCTGTCTCGCCCGCAGAGCTGTGCGTCGTCGATGTGACGTGGCGCGCGACGCCTTCCAATGTGCGCATGTTGCGCGCTTCAGTCATTTTATACGCGCTGTACGTGCAGTACAATTGCGCTAGGCTCCTTCGCGCTCCACCCCCGCGTGCACTTACGCGTGGGGATCGCTGCCGTTGCCCGTCATCCCTGGCACCCTGCCATACCGCCCGTAAACCACGCCCTCCGTTCGCTCACGGACCTCGCTTCCAGCCTCCCGAACTTTAGCGCGCGCCACTCGTTCACCGTCGCCGCCATCCCGCCGTGAGTCGTCGTCGACGCCGCGTCTCGCGCCGATTTGCGTGCTGCTACTGCTGGCTACCAGAGCCTCGCGTTGCCGTCGCTGCTGTAGTGACAGCAGCAAAACCCGCAGCTATTCTAGTTTCTCTACCTGGCGCGGAGGCCGGACCTCCTTTCGGCACCCGAACGAGGCCCATCGCCGCCGGTGACCCCGTCTCCGACGGGTTTCAGCTGGGCACGACCATGATCACGCGCAGCCGCACCGGCCGCGACGTGGTCCTCCTCATGTCGGCGAGCCAGTCAAATTAAGCGCTGTTCTACAACGACATTGCCACCGATACGCAAAACTTCAACGGCTACTTCGACGTGGAGTTGGATACCGTGCGCGATTCGCAGACCTGCCAATTGTATGGACTTCTTCTTTTTGTGGGACTGCCCGAGGTTAGGCTATGCCATGGGTATTGCGCATACATTTGTGGGGCTTGGCATCATTATCGACACCTTTTCCAACTCTCGAACGCGAAATGTACGTTTATGTGTCGGACGGAACAAAGCAATGGAAGCCTGACACCGATGGCGCGGATACCGAGCTTTTCGAGGGCTGCTCGCTTGAGATGAACCACCCGATTCGCCTGTACGTCCAGCTGCTCGGTGGCAATCTTCACGTGGGCGTCGCTTTGAACCCACGCGCCCCATAACGCTGGCATACGTGCTTCAAGGTTTGGGGTGTGCAGCTGCCATTCTCTGGTGGTGGCTACCTCGCACTCCCTGCTGAGACCGGCCCTTTCTTTGCCAATCATGAGGTCCACGACGCCGTCTTCATTCATGAATCCGCTCAGGTTGCCCACACTTATCGATCCGACTACTATTCGCAGCAGTATGGCGCCGGTTCTGCTTCCGGAACTACTAGTTCCGTACCGACCACCGTGGTCTGTGACAGCAACAGCAGCGGAAACAGCATCAACAACAGCAGCAGAGCGATAATTCGCGCGGCTACGTGCCGCCGGCTTTCAATGGTAGCTCCAGTGGTGTAGCACTTACAGCACCGCCCCTGCTCCGCCTCCGCATCGCACCGATCTGAACCCTGCCGCGCGCATGCACCGCAGAGAGGACGCCACCTCGTCGATCTCAGGCTCTTCGGACCTGCAGGTGTACGAGGTGTACAACTCTATGACGTCCATTTTCAAGGGCCTCGGCGACGAGAATGCGCAAGAAAGAAAGCTTGGAGGGTGTGCGCCAAATCATTGCGCAACTCATTCGCGAGATGGAGAAACAAAAGGGCGACATGTGGCAGTTGGTGGCCGTTTTGAAACCTCTTAAGGCTACTGCAGGCGACTTGTCGTATGCTTCGGGCAGGTTTTCTAGCCAGTTGCAAGGCCTTCATAACTCGCGGCGTGCGCTTAAGTAGAAGACGCATAACATTTCTGATTCGCATGATGATCTGAACGAGGAGTTGGTGGATCATCACGAGAGCATCACCGAGCAGTCTCCTGGCGGAAGTGGTACCCTTATCATGTTCGTACTCATTCAAGCGCTTTTGAGAGTTGGCGTATACCATGTCAATAAGATGTCGTTGGCCGTGCGGAAAGTGCATCGAATGGTCTAACACCACGAGAAAATCTTACTGCCAGCCTTTGGGCGACATCATTGGCACGTCGAGGGAAAGAAGATTATCCTGAAAAGCCGTCACTGATGCACTCTATCGTCGTCATCAGAATGTGGTCGCCGGTTCCGAGTTCAGACCATTAGCTTTCTGTTCTTCTTTTATACACATGCCCCCCGGGTGATGATGCAGAGTTAACGCGCTTTCATTCGGCATGAACAGATGGAACACATGCGTCTGGTGCTCACCCAAGGTCTCAAGCACAGCATCCCCCAACGAGTAACTACCGACGCGTACACCGCACGCATGTAAAGGCGATTACAACTAGCTTCAGTTGCGTTCAAAGCTTACTTGGATTACCTAGAATGAGCTAAAAGGGACCGCGCTTCCAAGTGAGTGGCGCGCGATTGAGTTATTCATAGTCGTTGGACGGTCACCAGGTAGATACGTAAACACACAGATTAGCTGAACCTCTTTGCCTAACTGCCTAAGCTCTACTTTTCAACCTCAAAAGCCCCAGCCTAAACTATGAACACGAAATGCCAAACGCCGTGCATAGTTTAATTGCAACGGATCGTACCCCAGGCTCGGAATCTTCGTTCCGAGACCTCTGGATCGCAATTAGCGTGTCTTCTAAAATCACATCCTTCATTGCCGTAGAATCCTTGGAAACGTTGACCAAGTGATCAAGAATTGTTAACCCACTATTTCTTAGCACTTTATACTTGGGTTCGTGAATGCCGTTTTTGCTGAGGTTTACTAATCGTTTAATCAATGTCTCAGTGCGCTCCAGGGAGTTTCTAAATTGCAGTTCATGTTTGGATAAACGTTCGGACAACTTCTCAATGGCTTGAAGTACAGTTAGTCGAATGTCCCAATCGTTCTGCATCAGTTCTTCAAACACACACAGCAAATTAAGTACCTGTTCTTCTAGCTTCTCAACGCCCGCCACCCCTGTGATTGAAGATTGCAGGCACTGAATCGCTGCTTTGCACAATAGCTTTTGCGACTTTCGCGCTTTGTTCCAAGCATCAACAGCATCTGCATCAGATCCAGTTTCCCACACCATCTGTGACACATTTGGTACGCTAGCGTTTACATCCGACGAATTTGGAGACACGAGCTCTGACAAGTGGTCCCTGACTTTCTCGTACATGCAAACGGTTTCTCGGGTGTTAACCAGCACCTTCCTCGCCGCATCAATTGCTGCAATTCGATAATCCTTCTTCCCTCGATCAGATTCGGACAGCAGGGGCTGCACAACAGCTACGCTCCCTCCGCACGACTCCCACAAAGATGCGCTTGAACAGAAATCTGCCAAAGACCCAATGGCCTCAATTGCAACATACTGTCCTTTCCAAATATGACCTGGAAGCACCGCTAACAACGTTTTTGCGCTTCGCGACATGTACTGTACATCGACAATGTCATTTGAAGCGTTCGCGAGGTCCCCTAGCGTGGCTGCGGCGTTCCTTTTCACGCGGTACTGAGCAGAAGTAGATAGCCGTTGCTCACATATTTCACCAATCGCCTTTGCGTACAAACGAAGCCCGGCCTGAGTACTTGGCGCACCTTTATTCCAGGCGTCTTTCCAGTTCTTGCTGTCATCTCCTGCGTCGTCGTCTGTTTCACGGCGCCCCATGTATGCGAAGGGCCGTATAGAGCTTGCGTGCTGCTGGGTCGTATCGGGCGCCATCCGACACAACCCAGCAGCGAGAGACGAGGCAAGGGCGCGATCCCGAGGATACTCCGATGTGGCCTTCTTGCTAATTTTGTTCGTAGTACGTGTTATCACAACTAAATTCTCTGTCTCCATTGGAGATGTATTTCTCTTGTATCACAACCGGGAAAGGATGTGAGAGAACATCAATATATCCCCAGTGGACGCTGAAAGGGAGGATGAACTACTCTACGTGCTACCATTGTTACCCATCCGGTGTCGAGTGGTGACATATTCTTTTTTTGTCACAACCCACAAAGGATGTGACGGAAGAAGAACATGCCACCAGTCGAGACAGAGGGTGAGCAACTCTAAGTACAATCACTAGTCCCTAGCTTGCCTCCACAGGCAATATCTTCCTGTTTTGCTATAACCATCGAGTGGGGTTATGGTGGAAGAGAAAAATATCGCCGGTCGAGGCGAGGTGGGTGGGGATTATGTGAGCGCGAAAGAGGAGACAGAGAGGTGGCGCTTAAATAGTGGAAGGTGCGGGGGTGTACAGTAGATGTTTTGGCGGGAAATGGGATGAGGGAAACAGGGACAATCATGGTGCTGGATATAGCCCGTGTGGTTGGACAGTGGGGGTGGACAGCACAGTTTAGCTCGATTGCACTGTATCGCAGCGGAAACTTCGATCCAACTACTACTTCTTCTTCTGAAGATGTCGAACGGATACGTGAAGGATGAGGAGCTGTTGGCACTGTTGGAGGGGAAGGAGGTACCGCCGACGCCGTCACCAAAGCAGGAAGAGGACGTGATTACGGCGGCTGGTCGGATGTCGCAGAAGAAGGAAGTGGCCGATGAAGGAAAGAAGTGTGAGGCGAGGAGAGGGGATGGTGATGAGGTGGAGAAGGGTGTAGAATTGGAGGTGGAGGGGGTCGCAATGGAGAGAAGGGGTGCGGTGCATCTGAGTCAGTTAGAGGTTGGAGACCAGATAGAGAGTGGGGGCGGAGAGAGTGACAGGGAGATGCGGTTTCTTGTGGAGATGAAGGCAAGGGTGGGGATGTTGGGGTTGGTGATGAAGGAGCAACTGGACGATGGAATTGTGGAGATTGTAACGGAAATGGGCGGTGTGGTGCTGCGTGGGGGTGGTAGTGGTGTTTCGGTTGAGGCGATTACGAGCCTACGGAATTCGTTATCGGTATTGGGAGTGGAGATGAGAAATCATGTGTATGGGATAGTGGAGTGTGCGGGAAGGGAGGTTGGAGAGTTGCGGGAGGAGAATAGGGTTCTGAACGAGAGGTTGGACGTGCTGGAGAAGGAGGTGAAGGAGCTGGGCAAGAGGCAAAGATTGGTGGAAGAGGAGACGCTGAAAGGAGGTGTGGAGGGAAAGACGGAGAAGGGAAGTGTGGGAATGGTGGCGGTGCAGAAGGGGTCTCCTGTGACACCGAAGACAAAGGGTGGTGGGGTTGGGGATGGGAAGAGCCGTCTGAAGAAGAGGCGTAAGGAGATGAAGAAGGTGGTGGAGGAGGTGCCGCGGGAGGGAGTGGGAGCTCCGGTGGTGACTGGGTTTAGGAGTGCGGCGGAGGTAGCGCGGACTGCGAAGGGGATTCTGAGGGGACAGGAGGAGAGAAGGATGGGAGGGATTTGAAGCCGTTTTGGGGCGAGGCGGGTATACGAGAAGGGGCAGAGCTGTCCACCGGACTTCTACAAAAAGACGTTTGCGGAGACGGAAAGAGAGGATGCGAACGCGTAATGGGCGAGAAATGGGTAAATAGCGGGGGTGGTGTGGACTGGGAAGAAGTGATGGGATGATTGAGGTGGGATGAGTTGCGATTGGCATTGCAACATGGGAGAAAATGGAAACGCAAACTAGCACGAGTGCAGTTTTGAGAGAGGGTCGCGGAAAAGAGTGAATGGGGTGGTGCGGCGAAGTAGAACCTCTACAAAAACTAGGGGACCCAAGCACTAAACTGCGCGAAATGGAATTTAATATTCCAAAATTTCTTAATTTTTTGAGTGCCAGCCTCTGCTACCCCCTTGCGCGCCCCAAATAGCCCCAAAACTAGCTTAGTTTCCAAAGCGAACAGACTATATTCCACTTTGCAGAACACAGACGTTTAGTGTGGTTTTGGGAGAGTCCTGTGAATGACGTAAGAACATTACCGCCTAAAGATGAGGGAGGGGCTTTGCATCTATGACAAGGGCTTTCCGTTTGGCTCCTATGAAGAGTAGACAGAATGTACTTAGCCTCAGAATATCCGCACAAAAACTTGCTGAGGATGGCACACTCGATATACTGCGTCTTCGCCGATGAACTGAAAACCTTTCTGCATTAGATGTATAATTTGCTACAGGACTTGACGAAGAGATTCTTGAAGGATGTCCATCCTGGAATCGCGTAGAGACTTGCTAGAAACGAATGGCATTGCGTCTGCTTCAGATGCGAAAACCTGTACCAGTGTTGTAGGAAAGTATGCCACTAATGTGAGGTCATCACGGATGCGCTTACGGCGTAGCTCGTCGGAGAAGTTGAGAAATATGAGGTGAAGAGTACAGGCGGTAACCGATGTTTGCTTTAGAGTTGTTGAAGACTTATCGGTGTATACATGCAGAATACCTACGAAAGATTCACTGTAACTTATTTCTTGGGAGTACCACACTATTCTACTATCCAAAGAGCGCATGACCATTTCCTTAAGTTTCGAGGTGGCGTCTCTTGCGAGAGAGCCGGACATGGGGTGAGATATTTTCGTGGAGTGGGTCTGAGGTATAGGGTGGAAGAATGTGTTTTCGTTGTTAGCCAACTGGAGCTGTTTCACAAGTGTCTGAACGGGGGTCTCTCGTGTAGAGAGTGGCGCTGAACTTACATCCTTCTGGCGAGACAGTTCTTCGATTGAAACCGTCTTTTGAGGCGTATCGTTCGAAAATGGCGTTCTTCAGTTCTGTACAGCGCTTAGAACTTGTTATGGTCTCGTTGAATCGCTTTTGCGAGAATCGCGGGTCCCGAAGTAGCCCAATTAGCTCGTCTGCTTCACGATGACCAAGGTTGGAAGCTACTGAAGCCAGACAAACCGTGAGATAATCCATATGCAAATCACCGAGGGCCTCCTCAGAAGGCACTGGGCGTGGACTGCTTCCGTGTTCTGGCTCTAATGCCGCGGGACTCTGGGAAGGAGAAACACAATGCAAAGTGTCCGGAATGAGAGGGGCGCACGGAGTGGGGTCAACGCTGTCCTCGGACACCGGAGGCTCGGGAAGGCGACAAGGGGCAGTGACCGTTTCGGAAGATGCGGGCGCGGGCGCGGAAAGCTTGAGACGCTTGCTTCTCCGAATGGGCCGCCTATTTTCATCTTCCAGCGCTGCTTTCAGACGAAACAGGCAACGGTTAACATGCTGTTGAAGAGATAGCACTCCTCGGCGAGTAACGAACGGGCACCCACGCTTCTTATGTGTACAGTAGTAGATCATGGGAAGAAGAAATGAAGGAGAAACGACGACAAAGACGGCAAAAGAAGGTCATTGGAGTGGAGAAGGAGGTCAGGCGACAGTCAAGATCGACGTCAAGCTGAGAATGGAGAATATAATTTGAGTTTAAATCACGTGCTTTCGTTCAAAAAGGAACGTAGGTACACGTCGACCTCAACACAAGGGTGTACTTCTCGTATTATCTACCACTGGTTATAAACCTGAGGTTTCGCAACGTTGTACGCTGTACACCTGTCCAATCTCGCACAGAAAAAAATAAATCTCTTCCCTCCACCGCCGCCGCCGCGCCTCCGCCGTCCGACCTATCGTTACCGTCGTGATCCGTGCCATCCACATCCTCGCGTTCTACTCCGCCGGAGTAGAACGCGAGGATGTGGATGGCACGGATCACGAGCGGCGCTCCGTCGTACCTTTCTCCGCCCTCGCACTCGCTACGAAGTAGAGTGCGGGGAAGAGAATGAGGTACGCTTCATGTCCGCCTAATGGACGCCTCCATAAAGCGGACATCATCCGTATCTCACGGATGTATTCCGTGCAGTCTTTCCGTGCAATCTTTTCGTACGTGCTTCCATATTCTTCTACGTATCTTTGTTCTAAACTAACCAATCCTCACCACGTCTCTTCGCGCTCTGCGACATGTACACGGCAGGAAATAAGCTTTGGGTTACTTTCGCGAGTTACTAGGTCCCTCGACTTCTCTAGCGCAACGTTTCTGTTTTGCTTCATCAATAGTACGTTCCATCGCATTTCAAATGTATCCAACGGAGCATTGACTAACTTGATCTTGAAAGAGGAAATGGAATTGGTCGTTTACCTGCCTCACTGTTCGGGATAGGCGATTCTGGTACTTGGTTGGGACATAGGCTGCATTCTCGTTTATCGCATCTTGCGGTATGTTTACTGCATGGGCATTCTTGGTGTCGTTGCTTGTGAGTTCTCGCTTCGACACCTTTCGCGTTTTACGATGAATGGATTGCTGGTAATCTAACCGATCCCTTTTCTTCTTCTTCTTCCTTTTGCGATTTACTAGGTCCGTCGACTTTTCTAGCGCAACGTTTCTGTTTTGCTCTATCAATGGTACGTTCCATCGCATTTCAAATGTATCCAATGGAGCATTGACTAACTTATGGATACTTTCTGCTTACGTATACAGGTAAATGACTTTTGATGCGGACGTTGCTCACGAGTTGCAGGTGCACGTTTTTAGGGGGAATTGCGGTATGTTTGCTGCATGGGCATTCTTGGTGTCGTTGCTCGGGAGTTCTCGCTTCGACACCTTTCGCGTTTTACGATGAATGGATTGCTGGTAATCTAACCGATCCCTTTCCTTCTTCTTCTTCCTATTGCGGCTTACTAGGTCCCTCGAATTTTCTAGCGCAACGTTTCTGTTTTAGTTTATCAATGGTACGTTCCATCGCATTTCAAATGCATCCAACGGAGAATTGACTAACTTATGGATACTTTCTGCTTGCGTATACAGGTAAATGACTTTTGATGCGTACGTAGCTCACGAGTTACAGGTGCAGGTTCCTCAAGTAGGGAACCATGCATCTGGGCATGGTTCCCTACATGAGGAACGGAGAGGATGAGGCGCTTCGCGCCTCATCCTCTCGGAGTGCGTATGTGTTCTACCGATACCGCAATTTGGTGCAGGTGCCCTCTGCGGCATCCACCGCAGATTGCGCCTACACCCGCTTCATCATGGGGAAATGGTACATGCAATATAGCGAAGTAGTGGTTAGCAAAAGCGGTCGATAGAAGAATAGATACGAATAAAACAGTATGATTTCATAATAGACATCATCTGTACTAGCAGCAGTATTCCATGCGTTGCAG
Organism: Gracilaria domingensis; assembly: GCA_022539475.1. NCBI lineage: Eukaryota > Rhodophyta > Florideophyceae > Gracilariales > Gracilariaceae > Gracilaria > Gracilaria domingensis. The sequence continues at coordinate 84,980 of VCMS01000169.1, read as the reverse complement.
GGTATCATTCCGCAGAAGGTATCGTGTAATGTGCACCTTAATGGAAACTGAACCTAGACTTCGCGAAATACCGTTCAGGTAGCCCTCGACTAAAGAACTAGCACGAGTGGAAAACCCACCAGTATTTACTGCACAGCGATTCTGGACGACCCAAGCATTTATCTCCAAATTTTGAAATAATTGATCTCGATATTTTTTCAAAAAATTTACTGGACGACCCTTGCCAATTTCTGGACGACCCTCGCCAAAAACTAGCATCTGCAAGAGACAGACGCTCTCCGTCCACGTCAATCTCTGGAATACCTTTTTGACGAACCGAACACTCCAGAGCAACCACCAATATGTTTTCGACCCGGTGCCTATCTACGTTCAGTAAGTAACGGGTTTCGGACTTTATCTTCACTCCCCTTTGCTAATTACAGGCGCAGTGGCCAAAACAACCCAAACTTTAGGGAATTTATGGAGACGGACAAAAGCAAGAAGTGTTACAAGTTAAGTGAGCGCGACAAGAAAAGAGTTATTGTGGGTGCTGTTGTTTTCGGTCTTGGGACAGATAACGAGGACTTGGAGATCTTGAATGCTGCAGCAAGAACAATTGACTACGCTGGAAGCTACGGACACGAAGGTGATGCGGGGAAATTTGACTTGGAGTCGCAAGGGGGAGCATCAGGCGCAAGGTCTACGTCGAGAAAGAGATCATCGGGGGAATTTCAGGAGGCGGGAATGAAGTTCTTTGATTCCGCAAGTAGTTACTTTCAAATCGGGGGAAATGAGAGGGAGAGGGACGAAGAGGTTGAGGAACAGAACGCTAGAAATGCGAGAGCCTCTTTAGAGCTGACCCGCATCGGGAACAGGAGGAAGCTTCTTGATGAGCTCGCAGCAGCGAAGGCAAAAGCTGAGAAAGGCGTCGAGAAGGCGGAGTGGGAGCAACAGGTGGTGCTTATCAAGCAGGCTCTGAAGGATTGTGCCTGATGGTGCATTCAGTTTTATTGTATCTATACGCTGAGAAGCTTGCGACATACCGTCCGTGACGTAGCTCTGCCCTTCTCAATTGGGAGGCCATGTACGTTGCGCTGCTCGAACACCACTGTGAGATGATCCAAGAAGCTGCTGTCGTCGACCTAGACGTCCTCTACGACGCTTATGATCTGCAGACTATTGATGCCCTCCCTGTCACCATTGCCACAGTAGGTGAGACCCCCACAGTAGAAGTGTTTCTACGCCCTACATCGGGCCACTTTGATCCAGCCCTGGTCAATGACTACGCCGCTGTATTGCGTCTGTTTGGTCCGCAACCTGATGTGAGCGCAGAGCCCACTTGGACTGAACTATCACTTGAGGTCACAGAGCACTGAGTCTTCCGTAAACTGCCCCCGTTTCCGAGACCGGGCTACTATGATTGGGTCATTGCAGAGTCGGGAGATACTGCCCCCGTTGTGTTTGACGGCTTTCCCGCCGACACCGTGCGGAGGCTCAGAGGTAGGTTCATAGTCCATCCGAGTGGCATTCGCGAGTCCATCATCACTGAAATGCCAGTCGATGAGGTTAATGCCAAGTGGGACGAGAAGACTGGTGAACTGTTGGAAAGAGGATCCTTTGAAGCGGTTCTGAACGAATTGCCGAAAGGTAAGATGCAGGGCACTACTGCTGTGTATCTGATGGGAGCTTTAGAACGTCCGAGGGACGAAGAGAATGCTTCTCCTTTTTCTGTCGTTGAGCGTTCTACCCCGGCTTCCATCCTCGGCGGAGATGCTGCTTTTGCCAATTTGTGTGCAGAAATGCATAGGTTAGGCTTGATGCCCATTGTTGACGCACTGGACCGTGTTTATCGTACTCGAATGCACCGAAAGTATCGACATGTGACCGTTGAAACGCTTACGAAAAAGGGTATTCCTTTGAGACATCCGGGAACAGATGGGCGTGAGAATCAATGGGAAGACTCTGCCCTTCTCAATTACCGTAGAGTTGAGACATGGAATATGATGATTGCGGAGATAAAGGCGCTTGCCGATAAGTATGGCGTTCGGGGAGTGCGACTGGATAACGCCCAATCAATGCCCCTTATCATGGCTCCCAACATGGATGAATTGCTGCTACAAGATAGTAATGGACAGCCACACTATTCATTGAGTGCGGTGTTCTATGGCGGGGTGATTAAGGCCAACGAAGAGTACGGGTATTGGACATCTGAAGCTGGTATCGAGCGAGGATATCCAAACCTGTTTTTCGTCAAGTTCTGCCGCGAAATGTGGAACGCATATCCTGAGTTCATGGTTATCGCTGAATCAAATTTTCACAGGGAAGTACAGTTGCTCGTGTCAGGTGCCATTGCTCATACTGTTAGAGTTCCTCAGATCCTTTCGTCAATATCAGGCAAATCCTTGCGTCGGGATGGCCATGTCACACGATTGCCAAAGCGGAAGAGGTCAACTACAAGAACCCTTTCAAGACTGTACCGAAATGACAAAGAATGGCTACCGAAGAATCCGATTTTGGTCAACAGCACATGTACTCACCTCTCACCTTTTCCGGGGGTTTTGTACGGCAGAAGAGCATGGTTGGCCGTTGACCTCTTGTACTTTCTACCTGAGATTCCAATGCAACTCTTTGGGGAAGAGAGTGGACGGGCGTATCGATCAAACATGAAGGGGGTTTCAAACATTGAGGAAATGACAGAGTATGATGTGAACTTTGATGCAGTGCTACCCAAATCACCTCCCAGGAGAAGTGGACATACAAGTTCACAAGCTGAGGAACGCGATGTACACTCGTGGAGAAGACGTAGCGAATTTGATTTCTGCCGCAGCTGGCGAAGAATCCGAATTGTATGATCCTCACGCATCAGCTGTATTGCTGCAATGGGGTGGCGCAGGTGAAAACGTGGTGATCAAGGGATCGTTCGACAACTGGTCGGCAGAATGGCTACTGAGCAAAGATGTCGGTAAGGGTGGTGTGTTTGGCTTGAGATTGCTGCCTCGTCCCGGGGAGTACACAATCTTCAAACTTTACGGAGGCACTGGGCGCCTGAAACAAAACTTCTCAGTGATCATGCATAAACGAACGCGAGTTAGTCAGTAGTTATCTTCGAAACCAATCGAACAGCTTAGAATACTACTGTTGTCCGATTCAAACCCAGCAAATCCATTCGGTGGATCGAAGGAGTAATCATATCCATTCTCCCACCATGCAAGCCACATGTTGAGCCAAACAACCGCGTCAGCCTCAAATTCCGCACCTGCAGGCAAATCTACGTGTGACGCATCACCGGAGTTAATACAGAGATTCTCGAGTCTCATGGCTGTGTTGACAAGTATGAGAGAAGTTTGAAGATTAAACTTCAAAGGTCGCCACAATATACCCCAGCGATTCTTCAAGCGTCCAAAAGCCTGTTCTACATGAACCCTATGCGAAGAAAGACAGAAGTTAAAACCGTCTTGAAATCGGTGCGCCATCGAACGAGGTATTGGCGTCACAATATACCTAGAACACCTATAGGCTTCATCGCCCGCAAACCAAAACCCACATGGCAAACCTTCTTCTGCAAGAAATCGCCCAATATTAGAATGACCAAAAGGAACACCGTCCACAGGAGATCCAACGCATATTGCGGACGAAGCAATGAAACGGTACTTTCCGTCCACAAGGGCCTGAATAGGGACACCAAAGCCGCCTTTGCGGGTGTAAAACTGCTGATTGCTCAACTGCTTCGAAGGTTTCTGTAAGTATATTAACGTGCTATCTAAAGCCCCAACACAACCGGGAAGCAAATTGAAGTTCCTTCGGGAGATCGCGAAATCAATTGCTCGTTTTCTGTATGCCGCAATATTGGTCTTTGGCGGCAGACCTTCAAAAGTGAGGAACGAGTCGCAAATACTCAACACTTCTTGAAACACAGCGAAGCAGGAAGACCTACCAAAACCATACGTAAGCATCAGATCCCAGTAACTAGCTCCTGCCATAAAGCGAAGAAAGATTCCTAATTTTGTTGCGGCTTGTATTGCCGATCCACTGAGGTGGGCTTGCAGTTTTTTATCCTGTTCTTCTTCATTAAACTGCGAAAGAAACGGTTGGAGCTGAGCAAGCAAAAGCGAAAATGTAGAACGTGAAAGACGGTAGCAGGTGCGGAACTCGATTTCGCTGAGAGCCTGGTTGACCTCGGCAAATGATCGACGCCGGCGATTGACGCAAGTCGGTGAGTTGCGGAAGGTACATGGTAGAAGTAGTAGAGCGCCAGCAATGGCAATGAGGCGATCTGTCAACTTCTTCGTACGCCTGCGAATTGGGGGATTCAGCACCATGGCAGAGCTTGAAGAGCAGCGCACCACGGTAGCTTGTCGTCGCAGCGGCAAACCACGCAACCGTGGCCATTGGGCAAGGCTGCGTGACTTCAGGTGTACCAGGGGTGCTTACCTTTTTGCGAGAGCTCGAGCTTTTGGCTCAAGCGTCACGCTTTCGCTATGGCTGATCCATTTCAATAGTTGCCGCGAACTATTTTATAACGAAAGTTATCGCGAATCTCTATGCCTATTTGGCTACTCTACCAAGGGTAGCCATAACCTACCGTACCACTCGGAGACAGCCCTTAAATGCAGCGCAGTCCAGCCCTTGGAGGTGGTCGCGTTCGCATCGGCGCCGGCCGACAGCAGTGCGTCCACCACGGCCAAGTGAAAGTGTCCCTTCATAGCGGCTTGATGCAGCGCAATCTGGCCGGTTGAGTTGGCCGCGTTCGCATCGGCGCCGCGCGCCAGCAGCGTCTGCACGCGACCCAAATCGCCTGTTGCTGCAGCAGCACGCAGCTCGACGCCCAACGCCCATCGCTGCCGCTGCGCTCGATCCCCACGCTGCAGTCCGGTGGAGACGCGCTTTTATACCCACTCGCTGCTTCTGGGTGCGCAACTCGCTTGCGTGCGCTCCCACCGTCGATTGCGGCTCTGAAAATGAGCCCCATCGCCCGCACTTGTTTGCACCAGTAGAGCGTGTAGACAGATAATGAAACAGTCCACGCGAATTGTGCGCTGCTCTCGCTCAATCTGCTGATTTATGTTGCAGTTTCCAGGCCATAGCTGTAGTACACTCGAAAGAAACGGCACGCAACCAGTGAGCACACTTCCGTCAAAAACCGTTCAGCTGAACATGTCAGCAGCCACAGCCGCCGCCACAGCCGCCGCCGCAGCCGCCGCCGCCGCAGCCGCCGCCACCAATGCCGCCACCAACGGCACCGCCGCAGCCGCCGCAGCCGCCGCAGCCGCCGCAGCCGCCGCAACCAGCCTGACCGCGCCCGTTGGGGTTGCCAATGTCATCCACATTCCCGGCGAACGGCGCCACAATCATACATCTCGTGTCCCGCACATACCGATTCGCGCTCACGTGCACCTTCTCGTACTCAAACAACAGCTTGGGAGACCCTGGAAACCCGTGACAATCCTTCCACCACACCTTGTCGAGCGCGAGAATCATCAGTCCCAGCCCCTGGTTGCCCTGCGCGCTGCGCACTTCCCCGCCGGCGCCGCGAATCACGGCCGAGTCTTTCTGCGGCGCTGACCACGCGGGATACATCGTTTCATGGCTGCCGATGAACGCCCCTCCTTGAGGCTTGAATCTCGGCTGTAGCGATACGAAAAGCGACGCCGCCGCCGTGCAAATCAGGTATGTTGGCAGCAGCTGGCTCGCATCACTCACTTTCACTGTCGAAACTTCCAGACTGAACGCCACCTCACCGCCAACGACGCCCCCCGCGACAGAAAGAGACGGCATCGTGAACGAATACGAGGACGGCTTCTTTTGCGTGCCGGACGGCTTCAACTTGAGCCAAGTCGTCCCTGAGCGCGCACCAAACAGCCATAGACGCAGCTTCAGAAATCCCGGAACTCCACGCTTTCCTGGAACGCCGCGCACTCCGAGCCGTCCAGCCTCCCTATCGCCCGGAACGCCGGGAGTTCCCTTCCGTGGAGGTTCGAAGCCTGTCCACTCTCCGGCAAGAAGCCCAACATCCTCCCCTCCAACTCTTAGCACGAAAACAGTTTCTTTAGAAGTTGCGCTGCATTTGCTGGATGGCATCATAAGGTAATCGGAACCGCACAGACTGTGTGGGAGCACGTGGTGCGCTGTACCGAGCGGGTATCTTGGTTTGTCTTCGAATCTCTTCGAGCCGTACACCTCTGCCACTGAGGAATAGCGAATCGGATCAAGATTCGAGCTGTTCATGTCGTACATTAGGAAATGTGTCGTTCGACTGAGTAGTATAGCTGCTTCTGTCGTTTGTCCGAGACAAGTATAGCGTTCCAACGTGAGCGGACTACTGTCTTGACTGCTGCCAGTCGCAGGATGGTTTTTCCTGCGCCAATCTGTGCGGTGAACCCAGTCCAGACCGGCGCTTAGGTCCATTGCGCTCAGGTCAGCATCCCACAGTTTGTACTCAGTGTTGCGTGTTGAAGAACACTCTGTCTCTAAAGCAGCGATCATTTCAACCAGAGTCGGCCTCAACACTCTTTCCGGGGTTTCAACGTTCCCCCTCCACATTCCGCCTGAACATTCTACGGGAGAAGAGAAGAGCTGTCCCCACATTGTGACGGTCGCACTCCACCGCTGATTGAGTTTGGAGCCTGTGGCCCTTTCGTTGAGCGTGTCATCATGTTTGAGAACCGATCCCCGCAGCTTCACTGTTTTGCTATTGTACCAGCGTGGGTGCAGCATATGAGCGTGCCAACATATGTCGATATCATACGTCGGAACCCACACCTTGTTTGGGTGCGTCTTTTGTAACTTGAGAAAGTTACTGTACCGACGAACGGCCGACCGAAGAAACTTGTTTTCTTCATACTGCGGCATAATGCCCACCTGATAATGAAAGGCCATCTGCCTTTCTGCTGCAGCTACGATGTCGTACGAGATACGCGACGGCTCACTGGAGTCACCCTTCATGGCCTGTGTCACGGCAGTTTGGGGTACTTGCATTGGAGCGTTCTTGATAGCATCCGTTTTGTCAAACGGTTCATGTGGAAACATCTGTCGCCAAAATCGTTCAGCCTCCAACTTTCCAGCCAGTCGTTTCTTCGGTGGTAGGAGCTCGTGGTCGATCATAAAGTTTGGTTCATTGGGGCGGACGGCCTGCCACATACTGGCGGAGTCAGCGGCGTATTTGACAGGGCACAGCATATGACAGAACCAAACCCATTCGACGTCAAGCGGCGGAACGAGACGAGGACGCAACTTGGGTTTGACATTTGCAAGAAGCGGGATCCACAGATGCTCATACCGGCGGATGGCCTCTCGCAATACCTGGTGGTTGAGGTACAAAGCCGGGTACTCGTCAACTTCCTTGAGAACAGACAACAATGCCTTTACAGAAGGCAGCAAACCCTGCCTCGCTTCGGAGGTGCTGCCCCCGAGGCCAAAGCTCAGTAGGCTCATTGGAGCACGCGGAGAGGGAAGTAATTTTGCTAAGGTCTCAGTTCTCTCTCACTCTCTTTCTCCCTTTAACGGGCACAACGGTTTGAATGCTACGAAATTGTATACTGCTGAAATTCGTGGCGAGACATGTGATCAATGATCAGGCTCGGTGTTTGCACCAGACTTGTGTGAACCATTCGACCTGTGCTCATCAAGAAGACGATTGGTACGCGAAGGTAGATTTGCTCGAAGGCAACAATGACAAATTCCTAGCTATACTCTTTCAGTGCCCTAACACTCTCTTCACAAGTGTCACAACCTTTACGGAGGTACGCTTACTCAGGTCGCATAGCGACGACGACGTACACAGCGCAAGTTCGACGCAGTAAAGTTTATAAGTGGCGCACATATCTATCGGAGAACCGAGCGCAAATGCATGTGTGTTACCGATGCACGCACATGTGCGTACGACGTTTGCTGCTACTATGCTCTAATCTCATATCTGAAGTTTGGTTGTTTTGGCTTTATCTGTTTTGAACTACCAAGGGCATTCTTATATCCTTAGATAGCTACCCCTAGTGAGAGACAAAGAAAGGAAATCAACCTTGCCAGAGTCCCACTATGTATGGAGTGATTGCAGGAAGCCTCACGGGCAGCCAAAGTGTCACATCTCTTCAAGTTACTCCAAGAATAGCAAAGACGAACAGGTACATTGATGCAGTTATTTTGTTACAGGCGCATTCGTGCATTCCGCTGCGTTGCACACACCATTCTCAGCCGTCACACTCGAAGCCAAAGTCGAAATCACCAAAGCCGAATCCCCCCTCGCCTTCCTCGCCATTCTCCTCAAAAAGAGCGCCCAGGCCCGAGAACAACTTGGGCTTCTTGCGCTTGTGCGTGTGGTGTTGCACGTACGCGCTGGCGCCCTTGCTCAAGCAGCTTCCCATGGCGGAACGAGGCGGTTGTTCGTGCGTGCGAGATAGAGCGAAAGGCGATGAGGGCGTCGCGAGGCGCGAGTTGGTGCGATGACACGGCGAGGCGCGATGACGCGGCGGCTCTGATCCGGGGCTTTTATGCGCGCGAGGTGCGCGCGGAGATGGCAGCTGAGGGGGGGCGGCGGCGTGCATGGTCAGCTGCTGACGTTGCGCTGCGCGTTGTGCCACGTGATTTGTTGCCACCTCTGGTTTTGGCCAGCCGTTTCGTCACAGCAATGCACGGGGCGCGTGTGCTCGTGCCCGCGCGCGTTGTTGCCACTGTCGGGCCACGCGCCGAAAATCTGGGCTGCTCGCGCCGTGCAACAGGAAGGTGAACGACGTGTGGTAGCGCCATTACGATTCTCCGGATCCACGAGCGGCCTCAGTCCACACCTGTTTGCCGCGGTTGAGCCTGATGGCAGGGAGAACTGCAGCACGAAGACAAGCCGCAACCCTTTTTCGCACGCCTAGTCGCACAGCCCACGGCGATGCAATCTCTCAAACGACGTGCGGGACCCAAACGTAGTAGAAAAGCAGGCCTGCCCGCCAACGGCTTTGCGCGGACCTTCCCCCTCTCGCCAAGAGCGGCACCGCGCACGGCGCGCCCAACCAGACGCGCCGGCGCGCGCAGAAAGGATCCAACGCGCGCACAACGCGCGCTGATTGGGCGGCGCGCGCGTCGCTCCGCGCAAAAATCGCGCCAAGCGACGCGCCGCCTCGTGCAAGCACTTGCAGCACGCCATTTGCTTGGCGCAAAACTGCCGCGCGCCGCCGCCAGCGCGCGCGCGCGCGCGCAATCTGCTGCGCGCGAGCGTCGCCGCGCAAACCCTCAGCGCGCGCCGCCCCCCCCCGCCCTTAAGCCGCGCGCGCTTCCAGCCGCCGCGCCGCGACTCGCGCCTGCACGAGCCCTCGTCGCAGTCGTCGCAGTCGTCGCAGTCGTCGCAGTCGTCGCAGTCGCCCTCCAGCATGCCTGCGCCCGCCATGAGCCGGCCCCAGCCGCCCGCCGCCGCGTGGATCGCGCCGCACCTCCCGCTCCGCCGCGCGTCGCTCGCGCCGCCGCTGCCGCGCGCGCACCGCGCCTGTCCGTCGCGCCGCGCGCCCGCCACGCCGCCGCAGGCGGTCGCCAACGCGCAGCGGCCCTCGTCCGCGCCGCCGCGCCACTCCCAGCAGCAGCAGCAGCAGCAGCAGCAGCGCGCGTCGCCGCGCGTGCACGAAGCCACCGACCCCTCCGTCGCGTTCGATAACTTTGAGCACTGGCCGGCGCCGCAGACCGCGTCCATCAGCGGCGACATCCCGGCGTACCTCCACCAGCACGTGTACTACCGCGTGGGGCCGGCGCGCTTTGAGGAGCGCCACAAGGATGGCGTCGCGTGGAAGGCGCAGCAGCTTTTTGACGGCATTAGCAAGGTGGCGTCTTTCCACTTTGATGTGCACAACCGCACCGTCACGTTTCGCTCGCGCTTCAACAGCACGCGCCTCATCGACAAGATCCAGCAGACGCCGTCCACGTCGTACAGGACGCTGTCCATCTCCAAGTCGCAGAATACCGTGTGGCAGCAGGTGAAGCAGTGGCGCATCCCGACGCTCGACCCGGAGATCAACCTGCCGTACGCCAACTACGTCGCGTCCGTGGAGGACATTCCGGGCATGGGCCTGTGCGCCCGCACCGACAACGCCATCGCGCAGATCATCCACCCGCAGACGCTGCAACCGCTTCGACAGTTTCGGTTCAAGGAGCTGCACCCAAAGCTCAGCGGCTTTGGAAGCCTGGCCCACGGCATGTCGGACAAGAGTACCGGCGATTACTTCAACGTGGTGTGGGACTATTTTCCGGGAAAAGTCAAGTACCATGTGTTCCGCACCAACAAGCACGGCCGCACTGACATTTTGGCGTCGTTCCGCGAAAACGCTTACTACGCGCATGAGGCGTGCCTCACCGACAACTACATCGTGTCGGTGCTGGTTCCCACCGGTATCAACTTCTTCTACCTCGTTTTGTTCATGTGTTTGGGGAATGCCATCGAGATTCCGGACGACAAGGACGTCAAGTTCGTGGTTGTGTCGCGCAAACATGGCGGCATTGTCAAAACCTTCACGCACAGCTTCTTCTCGTTCACTCATTGCGTCAACGCGTTTGAGCAAGGGGACGACATCGTGATCGATTTGTGCGTCGTGCCGAAAATGGAAGACATCATCTCGTCGGATTTGGAGGAGGCAAAGACCAAGGGAACGCTGAAGGACTTGCCTCTCGTTCGCTACACCTTGCCAAACGTGTCGGCGGCCGGCGGGGGCACCGCGCCGTCCCGCGCGGTCAGCAGCACGGTCATCGACGTGCTCGGAGAATTCCCGTCCATCTCGTCGCGGTACGCGCGCAAGCCGTATAGATACACGTACGTGGTCGGAATCAAGGAGGACGTGATGGCCGGGTCGATACGCAAGTTTGACCTTCACAGCGGCGACATGACGAGTTTTGCAGTGCCCGGATGCGTGTTGGGCGAGCCGTTTTTCGTGGCCAACCCCCACGGGCAGAGTGAAGACGACGGCTGCGTGGTGGTGGTGGCGCTGGATACGGTGGAGCGAACGTCCATCTTGCTGGTGCTGGACGCGAAACGGTTTGTGGAAGTTGCGCGCGCAAGGCTGCCGGTGGCGATCTCGACGGGCTTCCACGGCTACATGCGGAAGGCTGTGTGATGGGGGCGTGAAACGGCCACCAGCCATTTTTTGCCATCGGCGTGTATTCTATCTGTGATCATCGCGGCGCGAACCGTGCGATGCCGGATGTTCGCGCTTGCTCGCGCCCGTGCGCGGCGGGCCACGCACCAATGCTTGTGCGATGATCGCACGCCGCTTTCGACGGTGCTGCTGGGGGCGACGTCGTGCTTTTTTTTGGGGGTGCACCGAGTCGTCACACTTTGACGGGGCCTTCCAGTTCACGAACCCATGTATAGTTTTTTGTCTACGTACATTTGCTGCTCGTAAACGGGGCAGCACGGGATTGCTTGCAAACCATTTTTAGATACAACGAGCGAGGTCGTACACGTCATGCCGCAAGCGTTGCGCAACTCACGCGATGTCGCCAAATCGGCCCGCTCGTCGCGCTGCCTCGCCATGCCCTACAACGCGATCTGCGCAACGCTGACGCCGGGCCGCATCCCCTTGAGAATGATGATGAACCATCGCAAGCACGTTCGCTGCAAGACGCACACCAGACGCGGCGAGTCATCACGTCACCAGATTTTGATGCCCTCAGCATCGCACTGCGGTGCCGACGGTACCCTCGGCACACTCAACAACACAAGCTCTTTTTCTCACAATGAAATCAGCAGATAGAAGGCTACCACCGGTAGATATTCAAGTTGGCAGCATTTTTACTTTGGTACTCAATTGTTAGCTTACCTCTCCACAGCGCAAAATCGCAGAGCCTCGCGTCAGCCAGCGGCAGATCTGGCGTCGACCGCTCAGCAGCACGGCGCGCTGAAGCCACAGAACCGTCCTCCGCTTCCGTCGGCCAGAGCGGACAAGGTCTCACCTCCAAGCGAGCCGAACATGGCGCGCAACGGCGTCAGCAACGCGTGCGCAACGCGCACATCCACCGCGCGAGTATACGTGGTGGCGACCACGCCGTCGACCACAATCTGCCCGCTCTCTGTCTGCGCGTTGTACAAGCCGACGCGCATCTCATGCGACACACTCACCACCGCGCTGTCTCCCCGCTCGGTGCGCAGCACGTCGCCAACCGCAACCTCGTCCGCGGCGACGACGCGGCCGTTGGCGTACAGATAATGCCCGCCGCTGAGCGCCAGCTGCAGGCCGTTCCCCGCGCGGAGCACGACAAAGCTGGCGCGCACGCGCTGCTGGCGGTGAGTGAACGCAAACACGCGCGAAAACAGGCCGTCAGCGGTGGCAACCAGGTCGCCAATGTTCACGTCCGCCATGCGCTTCACGCCGTGCGCCGTGCGCACAGCAGCGTCGGCCGGGAAGCACGCCGGCTCCGACTCCTCCGCGGTAGGCATCGGTTCGTCCAGATCTTCGCGGGCGTCGACGGGCAGCGGGACGGGCTCCATTTCGACGGTCTCGGTGCCGTCCATGCTCATCTCTGTGGCGGCTGTGGTCTCCGTGGCCTCTGTCATGTCCGTCATGTCCGTCATGTCCGGCGACGCCCACGGCTGTTCGGAGCTTTGCGGTTCTTCGGTGTCATCGGCGGCAGAGACGGGCTCGGCGACGGGATGCCCCGGGACGCGCGCGCTGTACAGACAGTACACGCTGGCGTACCTCGGGACGACGAGCATGTACTTGTAGCCGGGGACGAGGCGGGTGTTGAGGTTCTTGATGGAAAAGGGCTTGAAGGGACGGTAGATGAAGGCGGTGGTTTCGGAGAGCCAGTTGCCACCGGCGTCGCAGTAGCGCGCCTCCTTCTCGTAGCCGATGTAGAAGTTCTCGTTCTGCGCAAAACCGGCGTGCAGCGCGTCGATGTTGTAGCCGGAGATGGCGACGACGTCGATCAGGCCGTCCGGCAGACTGTGCACGGCGGCGGATTTCGGGGAGAGGTCGGGGTTGTAGTCATCGGAGTCGTAGAACATGAGCACCTTCTCGTTGCCGAGCGAGTTGCAGCGCACGTGGTCGTGCACGATGGTGTTGTGCGGCAGCTCGATGTGGCCGGAGGCGCCGATGGACCACGTGGTGTGCGTGACGTTGAGCGGGCACAGCGCGCTGTCGTGCGTGGCCTCCTGCAGCAGGAAGTGCGCGCGGATGTCCGCCGGGTACGCGACGCGCGCGGCGGAGGCGGCGAGCTCGAGCGCGCGCGCCAGCGGCGCGACGGCGGCAAGCAGCAGCAGCGGAGCGAGGCGCATGGCGACAAGGCTGGCAGCGAGCGCGGCGGCTTGGCTCGCCGCGCGCGCGCCGCGCCGCGCCGCGCCGCGCCGCGCCAGTTATGTACGCAACGGCCGCGCCGCGCGCCGCGCCGCCGCGCGGGCCGGCGTGGGAGCGGACGGCGGCGCGCGCAGCGCGGCCGCGGCGCGGCCGCCGCCGCGCCGCCGCGCGCGGGGGCGGCGCGCGCCGCGGCGGCCCGCGCGCGCGCGGTAGGGTTTGCAATCGGCGGCGGCGGCGGCGGCGGCGGCGCGGCGGCGCTGGCGCGCCACTGGCGCTGCCGGGACGAGCGCGGTGCGTGCGCGTGCGCGCCGGCTGGTTGCATCGCTGCGCGGCGCCCTTTTCGGGCGGCTGCCGACGTGGCGGCGCGCGCTTTGGGCGCGCGCGCCGCTTGCGGCAACCGCCGCGCCGCGGCGGCAACCGGCGCGCGTCGCCACGGCGCGCGCCGCCGCCGCTCCAGCGGCGGCGCCCCCGCGGCGGCGCGCGCCATATAGCGCGCGCAGCTCGGCGCCGAGCCGGGCGTTGGACAGCGCACCGCGCGCCGCCGCACACGCAGAGCAGACTGCGCAGGAGCGCCGTTCCGCAGCGCACCCGGCATGGCACTTTCGAAGATGCGCGTTTCGTACCTGGTGAACGCCGCCGACCCGCGCCCGCACCCGCACCCCCCCGCCGCCGCCGCCGCCGCCGCCCGCGGCGCGCCGAGCGCGCGCAGCAGCAGCGGCAGCGGCAGCGGCAGCGGCAGCGGCAGCGGCAGCGGCAGCGGCAGCGCGCGCTCCGCGCAGTCGCGCAACGGCGCGGCGCGCGCGCGGCGGCGCGGCGCCAAGCGCGCGGGCGCGCGCGCGCACGGCTGCTGGTGCGGGCGCGCGTTCAACAAGCGCGAGCACCTGCGGCGGCACGACGCGCTGGTGCACCGGCTGGAGCGGCCGTTCGCGTGCGCCGTGTGCGGGCGCGCGTTCGGCACCAAGCAGAACCGCCAGACGCACCTCGCCACGCGCAAGCACCGCCTCGCCGAGGCGCGCGCGCGCGCCGCGCGCGCGCCGCCGCCGCCGCGCCGCGCGTAGCACACGTGGCGCGCGCGCTCCAATTCAGCGCGCGCCGCGCTGGCGCGCAGCCGCGCGCTCTCGGTCGGCGCGCCATTGTGGCCCGCCCCTTTCCGCGTCCCGCCCGCCCGCCCGCCCGCCCGCCCGCCCGCCCGCCCCCGCGCGCACCCCGATGGCCGCCGCCGCGCCGCGCGACCGCCGCGCCGTCGTCGGCGCGCGGCTCACCATCTTCTGGCCGCTGGACCGGCGCTACTACCCCGCCACCATCACGCACGTGCTGCCCAACCGGCTCGTCGTCGTGCGCTACGACGACGAGCAGCAGGAGACGCTCCACCTCCCCCGCCAGCGCTACCAAATCCTCTCCTCGCCGCGCGGCCGCCCGTTCTCCGCCGACCACCGCCGCCGCCCCGAGCAGCCGCCGCGCGACGCGCGCGCCGCGCTCACGCACGTGCCGCGCGCGCTGCCGCCGCGCAAGCGCTTCGCCGCGCGCCGCGCGCGCTCCAAGCGCGCGCGCGCGCTCCCGCTCTGCCTGCGCGTGCGCGCGCCGCGCGCCGCCGCGCCGCCCAAGGCGGTGGACGTGCTGTCGGACGTATCGCTCCCGTAGCCGCCGCCGCGCGCATCCCCCCCCCCGCCCCCCGCTGCCGTCGTTTGCGCGCGCGATTTGAAATTAAAAAAAGAGGCGCGCGGAGGCGCGCCGCGCTTTCCCCCCTGCCTCGCGCGCTGGCGCTGAGCCGCGCCGCGCGCAGCGAGCGCGGCGGCGCGTCGGCCGCACGCGCGCCGCGCGCGTCACGCGCAGACGCCGCGCGCGTCACGCGCAGACGCCGCGCGCATTGCGTGTTGCCCGCCCCGCCGCGCGCTGCGCCGATGAGATGCGCCCACCCGCCGCCCGCCACCACACCGCGCGCGCGCCGCCGCAGTCGCCGCCGCCGCCGCCGCCTCTCCGCCCGCCGCGCCGCACATGTCTTGCCGCGCGCGTCGCGCCCGCCTGCGCGCGCGCCGCCACCCCCGCGTTCACCAGCCCGCACAGCCCGCACAGCCCGCCGCCGCCGCCGCCGCCGCCGCCGCCGCCGCTTCGCTTCTCTGCCCGCTCTCTCGCTCGTTCGCTGCCCGCCCGCCATGGCCGCCCGCTTCGTCGCGCCGCTGCCCCTGCTGCTGCTCGCCCTGTGCTCGAGCCTCGCTCCGCCGTGCGCCGCCGCCGAGTGCGGCGCGCCCACCATGACGCGCGAAAGCTTCCTGCGCCGCGCGTACTACGCCAATCTGCTGTTTGTTCGAAAGGGCGTGCCGGCCGCTGCAGTCGACTCCTACTTGAGGCGCTCCGTCACCAACGTCATTGCAAAGTGCTCCTGCAACCTCACCCACCTCAGCGCGCCCTGTTCGCGCCTGCGCTTCAACGCCGACTACACCGACCGCCGACTGCAGCACGCCGCAAACGGCTTCCACGACGACCAGCGCGTCGGCCGCGTCCACTACTTCCCGCTGTACGACCGCGATCATCGCCTACACCCGCTCAAACCCAACGTTGCGCGCATGGTGGACGACCAAGCTCACCGGCTGCAGCAGTTTTTGGCGCCGCTCAGCGCCGCACAGCTGCCGTTGCTGCAGTGGCAGCATCCCATCTTTCCGTCCGAGGACCATTTGTTCAGCGCCAATTCCGCCACGAGGCTCATCGCCTGTCGCGCGTACAGGCAGTACAAAAAGTCAAACGCCAACAGGTACGTCTCGGCCGACCAAAGCGTCGCCTTTGCGTTGGGCGTCGTGCAGATCATCCGATATGCCCGCGGAGACGTTGCAGCCGCTACGCAGCTGCTCTCCGAGCACACCAGCTTCGTTTACAACGCCTCCATCTGCGAGCAGAAGAGCGGCGCCGATTTGCCCATTCCCTGGCTTGCCTTGGACCAGCTCATTCAGAGTTCCAAGCCTCTGTTGAGCACAGCCCTGCAGCAGCTATACAGCAATCCCGCTGAATTTGTGCAGTTTTACCAGTACCACTTGCCGGCCCCCACGCAGTTGGAGAACATTCAGTACATATCTGCTCCGCCGTTGCGAATGTTTAACAAGCTTGTGCGCCAGCTTGCTTCTATTTCTTCTGGTGGACTGGCCACGGTTTACCGCGACTTTGACACTTCGCATGGAAACAGTCTCACGGTGAGGCTCACGGAGGACCTGCTGTCCAGCACCAATCCGTACGACTACTTTCAGCTCACAGCGTGGTAGATTTGCCCTGCTCAACACCACGCGTTCAGCGTTTAGCTTCTTCTTGCGTGGTTCGCATTAAACAAACCTAGTGATCTAATCACACACAAGTCTTTTTCTATCACAATGCCCTTACGACGCCTTTCAAGTTTAAACCGTCCCTTGCAGGTTCTTCTACGAAGGTAATACTCGTATTGCCTGCTGTGGTAGATAGTTTATAAAGTTCAAAATTATACGCAACCACCAACGGCCATTTCAAAAAGGCACCTTGCCAATTGTTCAAATGCAAGGCGCGACAGCAGTACCGAATCTTCATCAACAGCATTCGTTCGACCCCGATACGTGCGATTCACGCACCATAGTCGTGCGTGTCCGAATCGCACCGCACACCTGCTCGGAGGGCGATGTGCCTGTCAAAGGCTCCGTTGCTTCTGACCTCCGTGGAACGCTTGCCCGTCAATTTGTTCCGTATTGTATCATCACCATCCCATCCATTCATGAACAACAACACAGATGACTGCTACATTCAAATGCAAAACGCGTTCTACGCGATACTCGACCACCGGCATTCCGTCAACCTCCTCTTAAGAGCGGCCAGAGCTTCTGCTTCACATGTCACCATCAGCCTCCCCACCACATCTCTCAAACACTAACCAACGGCTTCTCAGATTAACGGACCTTCATCCCCCGCGATCGCAAAACGCATGATGATCCCAGCTTTCTTGCTAATTCTCTCCGTTCTGCTGCACCGGGCAGTGGCACAACAGTGCTCCGCGGCAATTTCCGAAGTCATCTTCACTGACCTCACCAGCCTTAACTCCGCCTACACCTCCGACGCGAGTTTCTCAGGGCAGGCTTCGGTCAATCTGCAGGGTACCGTCTTGACGACTGCCGCAGTAGCGTCCTTTGGAGGCTTCTTCTTTTCGGCCACAGACTTTCAAGCCACGGGTGGATTTTCTCTCAAGTTCAGCATTCGCTCCAATGATTCTTCGCAAGGCGTTGGTGATTCTTTTGAGGCCATCATTGCTGCGAGCAACTCTCAGAGCTTCTCCGCACCTCCTTACGCGGAAGGAAACAGTGCCTTTGGACAGGCTGGGTGGTCCAGGCAAAATGCGTTTGTTGTAGAGTTTGATTCTTATGATTCTGGTGCTGATGAGCAGGATTCCTCCGCGAGCCATGTTGCGATATACCTTGCGGGCACCGAGATATGCAAGACAGACACTTCTTTTGTGTTTGGCGATGGTTCTCAATACACGGTATGGCTTGACTACAACGGCTTTGCAACCCAAGCCTATGTGCGCATCTCTGCTGATGGAACGCGCCCGACAAATGCAGTCCTGGACTGTGACGTTGACATCTGGAACATTCTCAACATTAACACGGCTCACTCTGTTGGATTTTCTGCCTACAACCCATCCGATCAAACCGGCGCGCTGCATTCTCTGGTCGATTCTATCAGTATCGCCGACGGATACAAGCCATACGACGATGACAACTGTGCCAGTTACGACCGATGCTCTCTAAGATCAACTTCAGCTCTCTGCATTGAGAATATTGCGGGAACTACTTGTCAAGTCGTTCAATGTGAACCAGGTTATGTTTGGGATGTGTCTGGGTCTAGCTGCTGTGCGTTTGTGGAGAGGGAAGCATACGTCATTTCAGGTGGAATCGATGTATCTACGCTTCAAGTAGGTGACTCTGTCGCATGCCAGGTGACAAGGAAAATTGTTGCATATCTCACAGATGAGAGCAACTGCTCGTAACTGATATGCTATGATCTGTTTCTAACTTCAAACAACGGTGTACCGCTTCGCCTAAAACCCTTACAAATGCGGATACTTACTACTACCATTCCTTCGCTTTGGGCTACGAAACTGAATTTTGGAGTGGCTTCACAAGAAGCAGCACTTCTCATTCTATGAATTCTAAGCTCAGAAGAAGAATTGATTACTGTTTTCCACAAACTTTGTAGTCGTGCACTGATAGATAAGGATACGTTCCATTATAAACCTCCCCCGCCTGCTTCCAGGAAGGACGAAGGTTCGTCATGTTTCTGAGTTACTCGTACATCTCTACTTGCATTCTAAACTGCATATGCGCGCGATACGTATTTTCCAAGCAAGCCAGTGATTCCGTCATGTTCAACACAACCAAGTGTTCGTATGTTTGAATATATCGGACAAAGCCCAATCTCTCCCTCTCTCTCTCTCTCTCTTTACGGGTATTCTAGCCTAATTCCGACATAAAATATAGCGCTTCTCGTGGAAGAAGCGCTCTCTCGTGAGGAAAGCCAGCACCCTCTCGGGCCACTTTCGAATAATCTCACAAACAGCTAGCCCCTGGCGTTCGCGTAACGCGGGCAAATGATAGCACAGAGTGAATGAGAGTGAGTATGTGTATAATGAAGTCGCAACCCCAGAAGTCGCTAAACTCGTCCATGCAATGGTCAGCTTGCGGGTCGTGTTCATGGACTTTGGCGGTATGTCCCTAAACTGCGCCGTCTAGCCGCACGTAAGCTGTAGGTCCGGGGTAGGTCATCAGAGTAAGATCCTACCGCCGCTTCCCCGAATTTTTCCTTCCGAAGGAAGTTCTCTCTCTCTCTCTCTCTCTCTTTGTTTATAGGCGTAGCAGCCAAATTCCGGCGTGCTACAGAACGTTTCTGTTGAAAGAAACGTTCTCTCACTAGGAAGGCTGGAAGGAAGTTCTGACGGAGCACGGGACGGGGATTTTCTCGGGCTTTCTCGGATGGACTACACTGCGGTTGGATGACGATGAAAGGCTACGGAATATTCTTGCGTTTGGTTTTGCCAATTGGTATAAGGAATAGGTGGAAAGGACGTTGCTTATGGTTTCTTGAGTGGCCAACGTGGTACATGCGAAGCCCCCTGTCGTGGTGTGCCTTTAGCCGACGGTCTCTCTAGAAGTGGAGTAAAGAGAAAAAAGGACACGTGCTACTTGCCTCTCCGCGGTGTGCCTGGGTCTTCTTCTTCTTTAATGCGGACAACATCCTCTAATTTCTAGGATGTAGTAAAACTATCCTTACAGGAAGTTTTCTCTCGTCAGGAAGGCCAACAATCTATGTGGGTGTTGTCTAATCAAGTCGGGAAGAGTAAAGTTTTGACGCTCAGCTACCGTTGGAAGTGTTTCTCGACGTGTGGCATTTGTCAAGGGACAGCGCAGGACTACGTGGTCTGCATCCCGTTTGACGTTCGTGCCGCATGTGCACCGTTCAGTTCTACCATTAAGATATGATGCGACTGGATGAAGACCTGCAACATGTCCAGTGTAGAGCTGTGCCAGTGTCACTTCTGCCTTTCGCATGCATTGCTCATTCGCAAACAAATCTGAAGCTTCTGCAAGGAGTGGTTTCGTCTTCACTTTGTTCACTATTTGTGCCTTCGCATCCAGGAAATCGATCTTCACCTCTATCTGTTCCATTATTGGAAGCTGGAGGCCAGCTTTTGCTACAGAATCTACACGCTCGTTCCGTATTATCCTGCAGTGGCCGGGAATCCAAACGACATATACTTTGCATCGTCGGCTGATAGAGTGAAGTAATCTTGCCAGTTTTTGGAGGTAGTAAGATTGCTTGGGTCCGAAGGCTTCGGCAATCGGGGCGAACTGAGTCGGCAGACGGATCTCCAACGGAGGCCAACAGTCACCTACTTAAAGAGAGAAAACTTTCTGTAGAGAGTTTTACTGCAACTTAGGAATTAGAGGTTGTTGTTCACATTAAAGAAGAAGAGAAAAAGACTATGAAACCTGCATGTTGTTATCGAGTTCTTGGCGATACATTCCTAGGCTCTTCAGGGCAACTATCTGACTAACGCTTCTCGCCGAGAAACACTCCCTTCAATAGCTGCACGACAGAATCTGAGTCTTCAAGAACTGATTAGACAACACCAGCATAGATGGTAGGCCTTTCTGAGGAGAGAGAACTTCTCTGTAACAAAAGTTCTACCTCGACCTAGGAATTAGAGGTTGTTGTTCGACGTTAAGAAGAAGAAGCGCGACTATCGTTAGCAACCACCGCCACTACGAAGGGTAGTTCGCCTGTACTACTGCCTTGCTGTGTCGGTGTCGTGACTGCTCGGATTTGCGGCATAAAAGGGGCCCTTCCGTGCTTCTTCTTGCACTGAACAGAGGTTAATCATATTTGTCTTGGGCTCCAAGTCATTGCGGAGTACCTCGAAACGACCTTGTTGACCGTGTTGATTCGCTGGCCAAGAGCGGGCTACAGGTTCCACTTCAGGAACAAGTGAAAGTAGCTATAGATATATTGGATGTGAAAGCAAAGCTGAAAGTCGAGTCGAAAGCAAAGTGTATTCTTCCTACAGTACCAGCCTTCATTGGAAACTCTGTCAAAGCCCGCAAGGCGGAGGTCTTACTGGGTCAGTTCTACACCGGCCACGTTTCCTTTCTTCATCCTGTTGCCTCCTATATGCAAGAAAAAACGTTGAGATGCGAATGCGGTTTGAATTTTAAGAAGACCCAAGAACATTTCATTCTTCGGTGTACTTTGACGAACTCGTCTCGAAGACACACGATCCTTGTTTTAGCCAAACAACGAGAATTGGATTTGCAAACGTTGATTAGAGAACATCCTCATCAGTTCTCTGCCTTCTTAGAGAGAGAAAACTATCTGTAGATAGTTCTACGTTAGTCCTGTAATTGGGGGCGTCTGTCTCTATTAAGGAAGAAGAAGAGGCTAACGAGCCCGATACCAAGTTCCACTTTCTTGTAAACCTTTCTACGGTTCTTTTCTGTTACCGCTCTCTCTGTCACGCTTCCCCGTCCCCTAGCTTCTTATAAAGACGAGGGCGATTAGCGTCGGTGACGAAACACTTTGCATTTGGAAACCCCCAAGATACCTAAGCTTTCTCATCTTAGCTCGGTAAGCGTGGTGCGGGTACCGACCAGTGGTCAGTGGCTGTGATTACGAGGTGTCATAGGTCGTTCGGCCTTGATCAAACCCACATGTAGAAGCTAAATTGCTCCACCGTTTCCATCAACATCCTAATAAACAGAGAGAGAGAGATATCGCAAAGTCAAGTGTGCAAATTGGACCATTTGAGAATTCCCTGATATGTCCTGTCGACGGGTGTCCTTGGTACAGCAGGTACAATGGCTCAGTTTCTGCGTGCTGCAGAGCGTTTCAGATCAAAGAAACGCTCTACCACCAAGAAACCCAAGAAGAATTCTCTTTCGAACGTGGAAGCTAGTAACGCTCATGTCGTCTAGCATGGAATCTTGCATTTGAACCCACTTGCATTTATGTAGTCGGCTAAGCTGCAGATCGAGAGGGAGGTATGGCTTGCATGCCCTCTGACTAACGCCTCTCGCCGAGAAACGCTCCCTCCATGAACTGCACGACAAAATTGAGTCTCCAAGAACTGATTAGACAACACTCACATAGATTGTTGGCCCTTCTGATGAGAGAGAACTTCCCTTAACGAAAGTTCTCCTTCGACCTAGGTTGTCCGAAAAAAAGAAGAATAAGAGGCATGGCTTGTGCGGAGCTTACAACAGAGGCAGACGAATGGTTGAGGTTAAAAGGTTAACCTTCTTAACCTTCCAGAGGGTAGTGGGGGAGATCGGTATCCCTCGTGGGGTGTCAAGTAAAACCCGGTACCGACATCCTCATACAACTGCGCGTTTCCGGTAGTCGTTTCAGTAGACTTTATGTGGATAAGCCCTTAGCTCGGAAGAAGTTAGTCCAGTCTCGGGAGTCCCGAGTCCAGAGCTGCGGGTTGCATGGGCAGTGAAACGTAACAAATTCTCTCGCTTTCAAAAAGGCCGCGTTTGCGGTACAAAATTCCGGCGAAGCAATTGGAGCCGCCTATTCCATTGGGCTTGCTGTAGCAGCAAAGAACGCCCCAGTTTTCAGAGAGAGCCCAAGGGCCTTGGACCCAAAGTACCGACGGTACCAAGAGATAGAAGCCTAGCCCTCTTACCGTCGGTACATATCTATCGACTCGTTCGCGACGTCTTCTGTCTGAGGTAACAATTGAACTCTTGCTCAACACTTGAGGTCCAGATCTTGCCGCTCTCTGTTTCAATTCTTTCAGCTCTGGCAAACGTTCAGTTCGTAATACAAACATCCCAATGATGATACCGAACAATCCGTCAGATTCGAGCGACCAACATCCGCCTTCGTGGAAGAGCTTCAAGGACAAATTCGATCGTCCTTTATCTGAAATAATTGCAGAAAGGCAGTCCGCGCAGGAACAGCAAGAAGCTTTGGTTCGAGCTGCCAAAGGTAAACGCACGGTGGGGGAAGCAGGCACTGAACAAGATGAGTCCGCTCCTTCTTCGAAACGGTCATGCGCGTAGATTTATTACCGCTGTGCACCTTTTTTCTTGGCTCTTGTTATTAGCGAGGGCTCCTGATCTCTGCTGCTTCTAGTCGCCTACCTTCTGCGGGGAGAGTGTCGATGGCGACAAAAGACTTCAACAACAGCTTCATCATGTTATACCCTAAGATATCTACTACTCGTTCTGTTGGGATTTCAGTCTTGGTAAACCATGTTTTTTCCTACTCGTTCCTCCTCATCACCGAGCCGCAGCAGAGAACTCAGCAACGAACTGCGCCAGAGAGTCAGTCACGTTCGTCACACCTCCGTCCGTCAGGTCCTCAAAAGAGCCACCGGTGATGAGCTCATAAAGCATGACATATCGCCTACTGAGCTCATCCACTAAATCGGCAGGAGCTTCGGGGAGCGGTTTGCTCTTATCATACGGGTCACAATTCTCCGTGAACCACAGCCTGAGGAACTCCTTATCGACATTCTCTGGTTCCTTCCCTTCTGCAAACCGTTTTCCGTACGACGTCGCAAGCCAGTATCTCGAAGAATCCGGCGTATGAATCTCATCTATCAACCGAATAGTACCATCTTCGTCCCGTCCAAACTCATACTTTGTATCGACAAGGATCAGGCCATTTTCGCCGGCCACCTTCTGTCCGTATTCAAACAGCTTGAGAGCTTTGTCGGCGCAGTAGTCCCAATCATCCTGTGTCATAAACTGTTCCTTAACTACATCGGTCGGCGAGATTGGCCGATCACCAGCTTCCTCCTTCGTGGTAGGCGTTATCACGTTGCGTTCTAACTTCTGATTCTTCACCAAACCTTCGGGAAACTGAATACCACAGTAGTTCCTCACGCCATTGGAGTAGTTCTTCCATAACGACGTGGACGTGCTCCCTGTAATGTATCCTCTGACGACAAACTCAATCGGGAACGGTTTGCATCTTCGTGCAATGGTCACATTCGGGTGAGGGACGCTGAGAACGTGGCTCGGGACAATGTGCTTGGTACTCTCAAACCAAAACGCAGCGGTCTTGTTAAGGACTGCGCCCTTGAACGGAATCGCTGCGAGAATGCGATCGAAAGCGCTTTGTCGATCAGTGGTAACCAAGGCCAGAAGAGGTTGCGTCGCACCATTGATGACGCCGTCGAAAGCGTATTGATCGCGAACCTTGCCCTTTCTCGAAGAAGTGACAGCATCTTTCTTAGCGGTGCCAAATAACTGTGGAGCATCAGTTTCAACCACGGTCTGACCGTTCAGTCTAACTTCGGCAATGGCATCGCGATAGCTCTCCGACATGAGCTGAGCGTCGTCCACGTACAATCGATCTCTGTTCGCACGTTGCAACGCATCAACCCGAAGACGAATCTGTTCATCACCCAGCGCCAAAATCTTTGCCGCAGCCAACGCAGCACCGCCAGCATCGAGAACTAACATGGGCGCAACTCCTGACGGCATGCGGATGCTGGAAAACACATCAGCGCCTCCAAACGCGTCTGAATACGGTGGGCAAGAAACAACGGGAGAAGAGACGGCACAATCCAAAACTCCAGACAAGGCATTCGATCGACCAGCGACAGCGATGTAAACTTTAGGCCGCTCCAACGCTTCGTACTGCTCTAATACGTCGAGGAGGCGACGCGGCACCTTATGAGCGGACGCAATGCGCAGTTCAGATTCGATGCCCAGGTTGGTCAGGGCGGCGGCTATCTTCTTGCAGAAGGTTGAATCCGAAGCGGAACCCATAAGGATTGGAACAAGCGGGGCAGAAGAGGACTGTGCAGACATGCAAGGAGCGGAGACGGACTTGGGAAGCGACACATGGTGCGGACGCAACGGTTGGATAGGATTGTATAAGCGGGGACAAACGAAGGTGGAGCGTTTGTGGAGTGTTAGCGGCAGAGAAGTTATGAAAGCGGGCATTTTGGAGACGATGGAGATCTGTTCGGAGGCGGCGGTTGTATCGGCGATGACGAAGGAGTTCCGGGCTGTGGGGAACTCTTCAGAGTTGACCGGTTCAGCACGGTGGGCCGCCGATCGACGGCGTTGAGGATCGACGGGGAGAGATCTGCTGTGCCGAGAGATCAGGATAAGTTTTCAATTTCTCGTTTCATGTGCCAAGGGTAGCAAACTGATATTCACATCCATACTTTTTGCTACCCTTCGCACATGAAACGACGAAAATGCCGCGCCCACCATACATCAGCAACTTGCCCACCACAGACCATGGTCCTGACTGGGAGACAGACGTTATCCCCTTAGGTAAGCCAGCCCAGGTTGCGGCCTACGGCGGTACTCCACTCGACTCTTTCCCAGTTCCAACTCAGGAATGCTCGTAGCAGCACCAACTGTGAGGCAACACTTCTTCGATAAGCAGTGACATCGCGATTCAGAAGGGCCGCTCCGAACGGTAGAAGCTGGCGTGACACAACCCCTGACCGAGCATCTGCGCTCGTCATGCGATGCTTGTCTCGCCCATCGCCTTGCTGTGTCGAAATTCGACCAGGTGGAAGCCATCGGTGCAAACGCTCGGCAACTGGCGTTGAACGCAACGCAACGCGGACTATCGATACATTCCGACATAGGCGGAACGTTTCACGGCATCATCTGCGTCAGCAGACAGAACCCCACTTGGGCCCCCCGCTTCGTTTAGCGTGACGTGAACGGTTCTCAGTTGAGTACTCTGTAAACTAGACCAACGTCTGGCAGCTTGCGAATGCACGCCGTTACGCGACTACCTGCCGATACAAACGCTCGCAGTCAGACGTTTTGTTCAACCGCACTGTTACATGTCATTCGAGAAACGAAGCTGTATGTGTTTTGCGAGTGTGTTCATCCCTGCAACACACACACGCACACACATATAGATGGTTGATCGAGATAAGAATTACATCAGATACGTGATGCTTTTGCGCACTTCAATACCATACGCATCATTCCATTCGTCACTCCGATGCCCAACAAAACGATTATCTGTCGTGTGGGAGGGCACGGTGCCTCTGCCACTAAGAACGTGAATTGCCTGACATACATTACCATCGACATCGTAGAGAACGTTACGCTATAACTCTGTGACCCAAAACGCTACGAACGAAATGAGCGGTGACCAGCGACTTTGTCTGGTTTCCGAAAGTGCGTCATTGATCTAGAGCCACACTACAGGTTGGCCTACACTAAAAGCGGAAGCTATGTGACACAACATTTTGTCCATCTGCAGTCGTCAACGCCGCATTCTCTGACGAGGGTCACCCAGAAACTGTAAGATTGCCATTTATATTGCTTTGCTTGTTTTTCTTCCCTCTCCTTAGACCTTTTGTCCAAGAAAGAGGCAGCGATGAAGTCACGTCCTTCTAAACTTTTTTTTTTTCATATACAAACGTCAACAGGGATTAACTAGTTGCATCTCTTACTGTACCGTGCCCGATGACTTCCATTCTGTACTATCGACGTTTACTGCTGTGACAAATACCGTCCATAACATCATCAGCATCCACCATATGTGCGCCACGTTCAATTCGTATCGAACTCAGACTAACTCGAGAAAAGGCTACAGGTTCCATCACAGTTTGCGTATCGCACTTACAGTCCCATTAACGAAAAACGTTCATACGCAAACGACAAAAACTCAGAATCCAGCGAGAATTAACCTTACTACCTCTATCCACATGCGAGCAGACATTCATAGACCAATCCCAATTAGGTTTGAGCAAACCAGGGACTCTCTTGGGCAAAAACAGCCTTCGCCCGCAGCAAGCACACTCTAGCCATATATAAGGTTCGTCAACAACGAAGGCACGTCCTTATGTCTGCCTGCATACACGGCGCGGAAAACTACAGCGATGTAAAATCGGCAGGGTAAACGCCACAACAGCTGACAAATCGTACAGAGTCACACAAAAGATACTGGCAAGGAGTGCTGGGCCATAGTCAAACACGTCGTGACCAGCCCCGCAACAAATCCCTGACAGTCTACTACCCAGGGGTAGAGTCTAGTGCCATCGGCACAGTTCCCCAGTATCTGCGAATCGTCACACGAACTCAATGCCGCGTTGTGATTTTCGCCCTCGAAGTTTGACTGGTGTTTTCAGCTGCGAAGACAAAACCATATTGATCGACATACCCTTGCAATGAGTACGGTACCGACGGTAGCTCTCAAAGAGTAGTCACATAAATACCACGAGTCATTAGTAACGGGCTGTGCGCTGCTTTTCGTGGATTGTGGGCGTGCTGTCGCGGTGTGCTTTGAGGCTGTATCGGATTCAATTCTAACCAGGAGCATGTAATTCTTTTCACAGGTTGCAAAATCAAACAGACAAGCGACACAAGGACTTGATGGTGGGAGGGCGTTTCCAAAACTCGCATTCTTTCGGTCGTGTGGGAAGAATAACGTGAGGCTACCCGACTTTATCAGCGCCGCCAAAGAAACGAGAGCTAAGCTCATAAAGAGGTTTCAAATCTGGGTGCCCAAGCAACACGTCTGAACACGGGGGAAAGCGCGAACAACGATAAAGTAGAAATAGACAAGCTCTCCAAAAAGATAACTTCGATACCGGAGGCATTGGCGCTCCAGCAAGAAAGAAGGGTAAGCGGTATCATCGCCACAAAACAAGATTGATAAAGGCGGGCAAAAATATCGGGCGGTGAAAGCGGTGAATCGTGAGCCTGAGCAACGCGAATGGTGTTGGGCTGTTCATTTTGTGCGCATTGATCTGACTGGGATGAGGTCTTCGTGCGAAGGTTTGTGGAAAGTCGTACAAAAGCAGCGTCCAGGTGGTACACAATAACTGTCAAAACGGCTGCCAACTGGGCTCCCAAGACAATTCCAAACAACACCAAGGCAATAGCTGCGGGGTGCGAGTCGGGTTGCAACAGGCGCACATCATGAATGAGATCAAACACGCAGAGATCGCCAAGGTAGTCCGCGTACACAACCGTGGCGCGCAGAAGAGCAGTGTGGGCCGGCTGCACGCATGGCGCAACCCGCGACACAGACGGGGACACGGTGCGAGGAGAAAACCGAACGGCGGCGCGAGACGGGGGCGGAATGGGCGTAGTCAGGCGAGGGCTGACGGTGAGTGCGGGGGTTAGCGCTTTCGAGGGGGGCGGGCTGAAAGTGGGATGCATTGGGTGAACGAGGCCGAGCGGCTGTCGGGGGGAGCTCCGCGGGGCGTCGCCGGGCGCTTCTCACGGGGCGCTGCCGGCTCGGCTCCAGGCCAGAGACACCTCCGAGTTGGATTGCGCCAGCGCAGAAGCGCGCGATGCGGGCGCGCTGAAAATCAGAGGTGATTATTCAGGTTTTCCGCCGCCCTTCCGACCAATCGTTGGCTTGACTACCGGCTGCGTCGCCGCCCCGGCGCAGCTTGATTCGATCCGCAATGTCACCCGGGCTCGGACGCGACTCTTGCTCTCTGTGAGCTGAAGATTTTGTGTTGGGCGACGTTCGATTCCTCGCATTGGCTTGAACGTTGTACTCTTCCTGAGAAGCCTGACCGAATCGCTTCGATTTCGGCCAACGTGCGTCGTAACGAGCCAAGCGCTCCTCACTGGCGGGCGAAAACATGCGTGGAACGTCCCGTGATGGCCCGGAGAGCTCTCTCCAACTTTGCATCGCCCGCTCTCGTGTTAGCCTTCTAATGCTTGTTGCGAGCAAGAAGCTGTGCCACGTGCGACGTATCGCATTCAACAAGCAGCATCCAAAACGACGGCGTTGTCACACACACGGCTCGCTCTCTGACAGCTTTCACTAGGCGGCGCCATGGCACTGGGTGGTGCGACTGCTGCAGCCACGTCCGCCATGTATGCGTTGCTGGTAGGAATCGTTCGCGATGGCGCTTTGGGTGGTGGCAGATGTTTCCACTCTGCGGTGCTTTGGAAAGGTTGTCTTATTGTACGCTGTGGCGCTCTCTGACAGTTGGCAAACGCAATGGTGCTGAGGCGAATAAGGCGCTGTGCAAGAAGACCAAGGCGCTATCATGGCGCGCGCGCGCGCGAAGAGTGGAGCGTGAAAGCGCTCAGCGCCGTCGAAAGTTGGCGCCGCTGCTCTTTGATTTGTGGCGGAAATGTAAGCGCACGACGCGCGTGATTGAAGAGCCGGGCTACCTTGGGCAGAACGAAAAAGCTAACGTGCTAACAGTGATTGTTGGTCGGGGGAGAGCGACGGAATGCTGACGCAGCGGTTATGATAGCATGGCTGTCGCGGGCAGACAGTGGTGGTGTGCGTTTTTGCAGTTTGCTGTTGGCGGGGGTGAAGGGAGGGGGGGAAGAAGGGCGGCTTGGTTGCTTTTTTGTGACTGATGAGAAGGGCAATAACGCTGCTAACCTTACTTTGCATTGACGACATTGATGGCGGGAGCACACTCGGAGCTTTAATTGTTGGAGAAGCAAAGCAACGAAGCGGGCCAAACTCGGTTAGGCCAGCGTTGAAGTACAGAGCAAATTCTACGCTGCGTCCGACGAGTGCCGCTATAGCTCAGTTGGTAGAGCGCTTGACTAGTAATCAAGAGGTCTCGAGTTCAAATCTCGGTGGTGGCTTTGCTTTTTGCTCTTTGCTCTTTTTGGCATGCCACTCCAGTACTGTAAACGTGAGAGCGCAACGGACTCCATTCGCCGCGCCGCGCTCGGCCGCCGCGCTCGTCCACCGCCGCGCCGCGGCAGCGCCGCCGCCGCCACCGCCGCGCCGCGCCCGCTCAGCGCCGCGCCTGCGCGACGCCTGCAGCCGACGCCGCTGCGCGCCCTGGCGCCGCCCCGCCAGGTAACAGTACTGTGGCTGCGTGTGCGGCCGCCGCAGCCCGTCCTCCGCCCGCATCGGCGCGCTGCGGCCGCGGCGCGCGTCGCAAGTCGCGCCCATTTTGCGGCAGACCGCGAACACACACGCGCGAGCGAAAGCGGCAGCGCGTGCAGCGACGTCGGTCGCGCCAACGCGGGCGAATGGCGCGCGTGCGACGGCGCGGAGCGCGTCCTCCACCCGCCGCGCCCGGCCGGCGCGGCCATCACACCGGCGAGCAGATCCTCCTTGCTGCGCTTGCGCCGGCGGGGAGCCATGCCGCGCCGCTTGTGCGCCGAGGACGCGGCGTCCGTCAGGCGCGCCCGCGCCACGTGACGGCTGCGCGCGCGCGCGGCCGACAGCGGGCGGCGCCGACAATGAGCTGCGGCGCGCGGCGGCCGGCGCGCGCGCTGACGTCAGGAAGCAGGCGGCGGCAACTTCGCAGCGCGGCGCAGCACGCTGCCGACACGCTCTTCGTCCCCGCGCTGCGCCGGCGCGCGCGCGCGCGCGCCGGCGCAGCGCGCGGGGAGCGGCGGCGGCGGCGCGCGCAGAGAGACGACGCGGCGGCAGCGGCAGCGCCTTTAAATGCTTTGCGTAGCGCTAACGCGCGTTCGCCGTGCGCGCGCCACGGCGATCTGCTTTGCGCCACAGCGCGCGCCCGTCAGACGATTATACACGAACAGCTCGCGCGCCGCCAGTCCCGCTTCAGGCGGTATCCACGTCAGCGCCGGCGCCGCCGCGCGGTTTCAAACGCGGCGGCGCGTATGAAAGGCGCGGCGCGCGCGCGCGGCGGCGGCGGCGGCGCGCGCGCGCGCCAACTGTGAAACCCTGCTGGTGCGGTGCGGCGGCGCAGGGCTCCAGCAGCGCGGCAACGGCCGCGGCGTGTTGACGGCTGTGGCACCACCTGCCGCGCGCGGTGCTCCCGCGCGCGCGCCGGCCAATGCGCGCGCCGACAGCGCGTTTGCGCGCCGGCGTCCACTGGGCGCGGCGCGGCGTCAACAGCGACGTGGGCGTCAACAGCCGCGCCAGCAAGGGCGGCTAATTTCTACACCCGCCAGCGCAGCAGCCGCGCCCAATCGGCGCGCCGCGGCGCCGCGCGTCAACCGCTGTTCCGCGCCGCTCGCGCCGCCTGTCCACAGGCATGCAACAGCTTCCAACCGCTGCGCGATAGCCCCTGCGCGCGCGCCCGAGCACGCGTTAAAGGTTTACTTAAGCGGAGATGCACGCGCATTGGGCCGCGCCCTCTCTCCCGTCGTCGTCCTGCCCTCCAATTCCTCCGTCCCTCCCCACCGCCGCCCCAGCCGCCGAATACAGCTCGCCTAACATGCAGTTCCCGCTCATCAACCGCCCGAAACGCTCGCCGGCGTCGCATCGCTCGCGCGCGCCGTCCTCGTCCAAGCAGTCTTTCCATCCAAGCACCACCAGTCGCCAGCCCGCTCCGTCGCCGCCACGTCGCCCCATGGGCGGCACGCCGCCCTCCTCCCGCCACGGGCGCCGCCGCCGCACCCCCACCAGCCGCACGCCGCCGTCGGCGCCGCCCTCGCAGCAGCAAGCGCCGCAGCAGCCCGCCGCCCCATACCGCACTTATCGTACCCCGCCGCAGCCGGCAGCCTACCGCACGCACCACCGCACCCCCCCGCAGCCCGCACCTTACTCCACGCAGCGCACCCCCCCGCAGCCCGCGCCCTACTCCTCCCAGCGCACGCCGCCGCACGGCGGCTCCTACTCGCCGCCGCACGGCGCGCACGCCACGTATCGCACGCCGCCCACAAACACGTCCACCGTCACCACGCGCACGCCGCTGCCGACGCCGCCGGCGCCGGCGCCGGCGCTGCCGCCAATGCCCGGCTTTCAGCTGGGCGCCAACGTGCCGTCGGCCGAGGATCACCCCGAGCAGCCGCTGCAGGATTTTGGGCGCCCGTACCGCGCGCACGACTACGACCGCGGCGCGCGCTAGCGCGCGCGCGTGCGCGTGAGAACCTTTTTGGGCGGCGTTGAGCAACTTTTTTTTTCTCTGTTAGATTAACCTGTCGATGACTTTTTGATAACCACGTGTGAGAGCAACTTAACTTGACTTGTCGTCGTCGTCGTCGTCGTCGTCGTCGTCGTCGTCGTCTCGTCGTTTACTTTCCATTTCTCGTTCCCGGATAAACCACTCTTGTAAAGCACCCCGCCCCACTTGTACAAAAAGCAAGCAGAGCGAAGAAACAGAAACAGCTCCATCGACGCGCGAGCACTTTGGGCGGCGGTGCCGCAACTTGTAGTAGTAGAGCAGTGTGGCGCCGACTCGACAAAGCTGTGCGAGCAACTTGTTGCGGAAACTTGCGTGTGCGTGTGTGTGTGCAGCTCCTTACGTAAGCACGAGTCGCAAAAGGCGCGCGCCGCAGCTGCGCAACCACCAACCTGCACGCTCAAACGCGCCGCAGGGCGCGCGCACAAGCGGCGGCAAGCGGGGCGCAGCGGCGGCGCGCGGGCGCCTCGCGCGGCGCGGCGCGGCGCTGGCAGCCGCGCGCGGCGGAGTTGACGCGATGCGCTGCGCGAGCAAGGCTATCGTTGCGCCCTCGCTTGGGCGTCGCGCGCCTGAGGGCGCCCTGACTCGTTACCGTACCAAGCAGCTTCTCGTAAAGCCGCGCCGCTGCACGTGTACACGGGGCGCGGTGCGGCCGGCGCAAGCGGCAGCGCCGCCCAAAACGTCCGCGAACGGCGCGGAAACGCGCACTGTATCCCCACGCTTGCGGATGCGCGCCCAAGCGCGCTGCTTCTGGTGTAGAGCGGCGGCCTGCACGTGTACGAAGCGAGCGCTGCGACGCGCGAAAGCAGCCGCTTGCGTCCACCAGCGGCCACATGTGTGCGCACTCTACGCGCGTTGCTGACGCCGTCACCCGTGTACGCAACCACGCCACGCAACCCGACCCCGCTCCTGCGCTCCCCCCCCCCCCGCCCCACAAACCAGGCCGCCCCCCGCCGCCGCGCGCTCAGCGCGCGCGCAACAGCGCCACCATCGACGCGCAGCGCGCCGCGCGCCGCGCGTGCACCGCCCACTCGGCGAGGCGCAGCACCTGCAGCAGCAGCGCCTGCGCGCGGCGCAGCGCGTCGCGGTCGGCGCGGCGCGCGCGCCCGCCGGCCGCCACCGCGCGCGCCGCGTCGCGCAGCGCGCGCAGCGCGGCGGCGCGCCCGCCCGTCCAGCGCGGCGGCGCGCCCGCGCGCCGCACCACGCGCGCCACGCCCGCGCGCACCGCCAGCGCGCGCCGCAGCGCCGCCAGCGCGCGCCGCAGCGCCAGATCGCGCCGGTGCGCGTGCGGCTCGCGCGCCGCGCGCGCGCCCGACGCCTGCTCCATCGCCGCCGCCGCTCGCCGCCGCGCCGCCGCCGCGCCGCGCCGCGCCGCGCGGCGGCGGCCTTATCGCGGCGCGCGGCGCTCTCGCGCCCACCCCCCCAGCAGCCCGCCGCCGCCGCTCGCGCGCGCGCGCGCGCACGCGCCGCCCGCGCTCCCGCGCGCTCGCGCCGTCTCGCGAGCGCGCGTGCGCGCTCGCGCGACGCGCGCGCGCGCCGTGCCACGTGGAGCGGGCGGCGCGCGCGCGACACGCGCGCGCGGCGCGTGGCGGCCGGCGTGACGCGGCGCGTGACGCGCGCGCCGCGCGAAGCGCAGCACAAAAGGCGCCGCGCGCGGCGGCAGCCGTGCCACCCAGCGCGCCGCCGCGCGCGCTCGCACACACACACACAAAACTGCCCAGCGGCGCCGAGCCGCCGCCCACCGCTCGCCCCCCGTCAACACCGCCGCCTCCCCCACCCCGCCCCCCGCCCCCGCCATCTTCCCCAACCGCCGAGCCCACCTCCCCCCCCCCATTTTGTTTGCCCGCGCTCGCGCCCGCCCCGCTCCGCGCCATGTCGCTGCCGTCCAACCTGGCGCTCAACTCGGTGGTGCACCTGCACACGCTGTCGGTGGATCTGGCGGCCAACCTGCTCAAGGAGCCGGCGTCGCTGGACGGGCCGTCCTCCTGGCACAACCTGCACCTGCCCGCGTTCGCGGCGGCGCGCCGCCAGTCGTCCAACCTGTCGTTCTCCACCACCACGTCGCAGCCGTCCGTGCGCGCCGCGCGCGCGCGCACGGCGCACCGCGCGGTGCGCGCCGGCTCCGATCCCGGCGCCGATCCCGGCGCCGGCGCGCCGCGCCTCGAGAGCGCCGCGCTGCATGAGGCGCGCAAGCGCGCCGCGCGGCAGCGCGCCGCGCGCAGCTGCTCGTCCGTGGGCGGCGGCGGCGGCGCGCGGCGGCGCGACATCCCCACGTCGCCCGTCAGCTCCGACGCCGTGCTGGGCGCCGATGCGCGCGGCGGCGGCGGCGGCGGCGGCGGCGGCCACGCGTGCTCGTCGGTGCCGTCGTTCTCGTCGTCGTCGGCGGCGTCGTCCACGGGCCGCGAGGCGCGCGGCGTCGACGGCGGCGACGGCGACGGCGGCGACGGCGGCGCGGGCCGCGCGCGCACGATGGCCGGCGTGCTGCGCAAGCGCACGCGGCTGACGCGGCGGCTGGTGAACCGGCACTTTGTGCTGAGCGGCGACACGCTGTACAACTTTCGCGACGCCGGCAGCCAGCCGACGTGGCGGCTGCCCATGGGCGGCGCGGTGGTCGGCACCGACCTCAAGAAGCGCATGATCACGGTGTGGGACAGCGCGGAGCGCCGGCTGCAGCTGGTGGCGGCCGACATGCACGAGCTGCGCTGCTGGACCACGGCGCTGGTGGACGCGTCGCAGCCGTGCCTCAGCGCGTCCAGCTGCTCGACGGAGGGCGCCGACGACGCCGGCGCGTGGGCGTACGAGTAGCGCCCGGGCGCCTGCGGCGGCGGCGGCGGCGGCGGCGGCGCGGCTCTCTCCCTCTCTCTCTCGCTCGCTCGCTCGCTCGCTCGCTCTGTGTGCGGCGTCAGGCTGCGGCGCGCGGCATGGCGCGGCGGCCAAGTGGCGCGCGCGGCGCGTGTGCGGCGTCATGTGCGTGTTTGGTGCGCGTGCGCGCGTGTGAGTGTTGTGTGCTTTTTTTTTTTCCGGGGACGCGTGCCGCGCGCTGCTGATGCGAGAGTGTTGCGCCGTTTTTTTTTGCTTAAAAAGTTTGCAACGTATGACTTGGCTCGCGCGCGATGCCGCGCGCGCGCAAGCAATTCACATGCGGCGCGCGCCGCGCCGCCGGCAACAACAAACGAACGGCGCGCGCGCGGCCCCGCGCGCGCCGCCGTGCCGCCGCCGCGCGCGCGCCGTCACGCGCGCCGCGCGCCGCGCGCCGCCGCCGCCGCCGCCGCCGGCCACGTAGCGCGCGCGCGCCGCCGCGCCGCCGCGCCGCCGCGCCGCCGCGCCGCGCCAAGTCGCGCCGCCCGCGCGCCGCGCCCCCCCCCCGCTTACACCGCGCCGCCGCCGCCGCCGCGCCTGGCGGCGCGCGCAGGAAAGCGCTGTTACAGTGGCGCCGCACCTCGCGCGCGTCGCCGCGCCGGCGCAAGTGGCGCGCGCGCGTTAATCGCCGTCTCCCGTCCCCGCCTGTCCCCCCCGCGCGCCCCCCCCCCCTCCCCCCCCTTCGCGCCGTTGCGTAGGCGCGCGCGCGCCATTTACAGTTGCGCGCGCGCGCGCGCGCCGTTCAAACTTGAACTGAACCGCCGCGCGCCGCTCGCTCGCGCGCTCGCGCGCTCGCTCGCTTCGCTGCCAGCTCTGTGCCATCTCTGTGCCATCTCTGTGCCATCTCCCTGCCATCCGCCGCGCGCGCGCGACATCCTCGCGCCTTGATGCGCACGCCGTGACCCCCCCCTCCCCGCGCCGCGCGCCGCGACCGCCGCGACTGCCGCGCGCGCCGTCGCGCGCGCGCGCGCCCGCGATGCGCGCGGAGGCTCCGCGCGCGTCGCCGCCGGAGCGCCGCCGCGCGGCGCCCACCGCCGCCGCCGCGCCCGCCGCCGCCGGAGCGCCGCCGCGCGGCGCCCACCGCCGCCGCCACCGCCGCCAGTGGCGCCATTTTCTCCGCGCCTGACGCGAAACAGCAACACGACCCTCGCTGTATACCGCGCGCCGCCGCGACGCAGCCAATCACCCCCGCGCCGCTGTTCGTTTCGACGCCGCGTAGCCCGCCGCCGCCCGCGCGCGCGCCGCGCCCTTAAGCGCCCGACGCGCGCGAGATCTGCGCCGTCGCGCGCCGCCGCGCCGCCCCGCGCGCCGCCCCCGCCTCCGACAATGCCCGCGCGCGCCCCGCTCGCCGCGCTGCTCGTCGCGCTCGCGCTGCTGCTCGCGCGCGCGCGCGCGCAGACGCTCGCGCTGCCGCCGGGCGTGCAGGTGGAGGGCGTGGCGCACGCGTCGGGCGCGCTGTTCTTCGCCGCGCAGTTCCGCACGGGCGGCGTGCTGCTGGTGGACACCGACTCGCGCTTGGTCACCACCGTCGTGCCGCCCGCGTTCGACCGCCGCGCCGCCGGGCTGGCGTTCCGCGCCGGCCGCCTGTACGTCGCGGGCGTCGGCCTGCTGGGCGCGCTGCGCGCGCTGCCGCGCATGTTTGTGTACGACGCGCAGACGGGCGAGACGCTGCGCGCGTGCGACGCGCCGATGGGCGCTTTGATCAACGACGTGGTGGTGGACGAGCGCTTTGCGTACTTTACCGACACCTTCTTGGGCAACATTTACGCGCTGCCGGTGGACAGCGAAAAGTGCCTGTTTGACACCATCGAGCTGCCGAGGGACAGCTTCCCGGAGGGCGGCGGCGCGTTTACCACCAACGGCATTGTCAAGTTTGCGTCGGGGCTCATCGTGGCCAACGTCGGCATGGGCTCCATCTTCTTCGTCGACCTGCGCACCCGCGCCGTGCAGCGCCTGCTGCCGGACGGCGCCGTGCCCGGCGCCGACGGGCTGGAGATTCGTGTCGACAGCGCCGACGACACGCTCGCCACGCTGTACGTCGTGCAAAACTCGCTCAACATGCTGTCCGTGTGGCGCGCCAGTACGGGCGGAGACTTCGTCACCTTGGACTTTGAGCGCAACGTCACGTCGTCCTTGTTTGAAAACCCCACCACCGCCGCGCTGGGCGGCGGCACCTTGCTGGTGGCCAACGGCGCGTTTGCAAGGGTGCCCTTAACGGAGGATGTTCCCGAGGACGCCAAGTTTGAGCTCGTTGCGTTCCGCGTCGGCCGCGATGTGTGCTCGCTGTAGAGCCAGCCGCACACGCGCTGTGCGCTCTTTCTCATGAGCAATCTTTTTCAGTTTAGCGCATGTGGTGGTAAACACACAAGTAGTAGTTGATCGACGTGATCGCCCCGCTTCCGCGCCAGATCGCTGCGGAGTGTGTGAGCAAAGCGCTCGTCCATGTCTTGCTGATGACTGCCGCGGTGCATCACGCTATAATGCCAATGCCTGCAGTTCCCGGGTGAGCGCGCTAAACCATGCGTTCCTTTTTATAACGGATCGTGTCACGCGTTTTCCTCCCGCGTGTATTCCTTCCCCTTGTGCAGCTCCAACAGCGACGGCCGCGTCACCTTCAGCCCAAACCTGCGCTTTGCTGAGAAGCACGCCATCTCGCGCGCTCAGCCCTTTTGGTTTTCCGCGTCCACTTCAAATCCTAGCCATTCCCTTGCTCGCGATTGATTGCTTGTCATGGACAACACCGCACATGCCTCCGAAAACGCTGTCCTGCCAATCACTTTTGACACCTTGCTTTTGCATGACGGCAAACACTTGCAGCTTTTGTCATGCTCTTCTGATCCAAGCGCCCTTCCGCCCACTCTGTCATGTTTCTGTGTGACATATTCTGGCCGGTTCTCGACGACACCCGAGCGCACGTTGCTGAAAACGCGCTTCACGCGCCTCACGCCAAATGAGTGTGAAGAGTCCAAATGTCCAGTTTGAGGAGGGAGCAGCTCGCACTTCTTACTCTCCCTCTCTCTCTCTCTCTTTCTCTTTCTTTATGGGTGTAACAGCCTAATTCCGGCGTGCTACAGAACGTTTCTTTTGAAAGAAATGTTCTCTCACGAGCAAGATCAAAACGTTGCTCTCTCTCTTTTGCAGTGCAACAGTTCAATTGCTTGTTGCAGAGCGTTTCGAATCAAAGAACCGCTTTCACTCTCTGTTTATGGAACTGTGAATCAAAACAGGACTTCACAGCGCGGGTTTGCTAAAGACCCAACGACCTATAATACCTCTACATGGTAACCACAAACTACTGCTGCACAGTAGCTGTACAACACTCACTGGGCGACGATACCCAAGTATTAGATATCTTAGGTGTTTCCGACCGCAGGAGCGTTTTGCTACCGACGCTTACCGCCTTCTTCCACTCATCTCCTCATTCATCCCCTAGAGACCGTCGGCAGAGGGGCACATCACGACAAGGCGCTCCGCATGTACCACGTTTGCCACTCAAGACACCATGAGCGACGTTCTTCCACCCAATCCTCATATCATCGGCGAAACCAGGTGCAAGAACCAGTCCGTAGTGCTATACTGTTGTGACTGAAGTGCACTCATGTCGAGTCCCATTTGCGGCAGAGATCCATCCCAGCCTCGATAGATCGCTGCGATGCTTTCCATACCTTGGTCTGCATTTTCTCGTGACGACAGTATCCGCTACGGACGAACGAAGAGAAGAGCGGCGCCTCATGTTTTCCTTACCTCAAGACTTTGTGCCACCTTGTTCAATGAATGGTATCTTGACTCGTCAGTCGCAAGAGGGGTGACGGGACCACGTGACGAAGGTGCTCTCCTAAGAGTGTGGGTAGGTTAAATGTTACAGTTTTTAAAGCTTTAATCGTAGCTTAGCGTGTGGACAACAACCCGAGTCTTCAGAAACCCTTCGCGAAGGGAAAGCCAGATTCTGGTCCAGATGAAAACCGCACTCTTGTGCTCCACATACAGAAACCAAAAAAAACGACGGTAAGCAAATCATCTTCAATCCCATCGTACCCCTCCAACCAGCAACCCCTCCGCACTTCTTCTTCTTCGTGACTGAGGTCCAAAGTTCCCTATTCCAAAACTAAGCGAGAGCTATCTATTCTGGATAATTCTCTCTCTTCAAGAAGGCCAAACATTTTTGGGGCCACTGTTTAATCATTGGCAAGAAAGATTTTGCTTGTTCTTTCTGCGTTGCTAATTCCTCCCTTCGCGACGCGTTTGTTAAGGCGCAGCGTGGAGCAATGTGCTCTACGCTTTTCGCAACTCCTGTTCCGCATGCGCATATTGAGACCTTCTTATCTAGATGAGAGGCAACAGGATGTAACTCCCGAACATGTCCAGTAGCAAACGGTGCAAGTTGCACTTCCGCGTCGCGAATTTCGGCATCGCTCTTCACCAAGTCTGGTAGGGAGATTTTGACATTGACCGTAAAGTCGTTGGCCGCCGTTGGAGTCCCGCTCGCAAACTCATTTCGCTCCGTTCTGTGTTCATCAGATCGGAGTCAGACACACCACGTGAAGGCGAGTTGCGTGTGTCCAACCCTTCTGCACATGCCCGCACAGTTCTAGGGACTCGCGGAGACACTTTCACATCCAGTGCCCTAACGGCAGAACCCGTAGGGGATTTCGCCACCTGAGAACAAAGATCAAAAACTCCATGGCTGCCTGAAAAAAGGAAGAAAAGACACAATGTGTCATGACGATCACAGCGCGATGCGGGTAAAGCAGCCGGCTGGTAACCCTTACCGTCGTACTCTACTAGACCACATGGAATACGAGATTCTCCCCGACCATTTGCGCCTTGACCCCAGTAGTTGCTTACTGCGAAACTGCAGCAGAGCCTCAGAGGAGATTCTCTCTCTGTAAAAACGCCAAGACGTTCTGTGAATTGTGTCTTATCAGATACTGCACTGATGATTTTGCTCATGTGGCTGTCCAGCGAAGAGGAATCGTCGAGAGATGTTCAATAGCGGACCTCGTAGGACCAAACACTCGCAGTCTTTCTTGACGTTTGTACCACAAGTGAACCGCAACGTTCTATGGTTCAAATAAGAAGCAACAGGATGAAGTGATGGTACATGTCCCGTAAAGAATTGCGCCATTGCCACTTCAGCCTTTCGGGTCGCTCCATGCTTTCCAAAGACGAGCAGGCATGTGCACCAGGACGAATCACACTTTGCGGTGAGAAAAACAGTCAATGTCGTACGAAAGAGGAAGCAAGGCGAAAGACAGCGATGTGCTGGAAAAGCCATTGCGATTGACTACAAAAAGCTTAAGCTTTTTCCAGCTGTTGCCCAAGTTACGAAAGGAGGAGTTTGTTCAGGAAGGGAACATGTGTAGTCGTTGGAATAAGAGATTTACCCAATTTCTATCGTTGTTGAGAATATTCACCCCTAGGGAGTGATGTGCATGTTGCAGATGCAGTAGGCAGCAGTACTCGAACGCTTTTGTTAAGTGTTTAAGGATTTGCCTAAGCCCCTAGAAGAAGAAAGAAACCATTTTATCCCGTTCCGAAACTACCATCATGGTATTGATGATCAAAGCTTCATTCTTGTTCTCCACCGAAGCAGCCGCAATCAAGGCAGCCAATGTCAACTCCTGCAGCCTCCCCGAGACATCCAACCGCGTCTCCAAAGCAGCCAATGTCAACTCCTGCAGCCTGCCCGAGACATCCAACCGCCTCGGAAAGTGCCGCGTCTCCAAAGCCTCCTGCCGCCTCCGCCATACCTCCAACCGCCTCGAAACCTCCAGCCTCTCCAAAGGCTCCTGCAGCCTCCTCGAAACCTCCAGCCTCTCCAAAAGCTCCTGCAGCCTCTGCGAGACCTGCTCCCCCTTCCTCCTCTCCTCCGAACGCTCGATGTAAGTACCTGAAGCCAGAGAACAGGTTAGGGTTCTTCTTCTTCTTCTGCGACCGATGTTTCATGTAGGCATTTGCACTCTTGCTCAGGCAGCCCCCCATCTCCGCGAAGGTGTGATGCTCCGAATGGGGACATGAAGGAATTGGTATCTATGGGTTTAACTAAATCGTCCAACATGTCATATATGGCTTCAAAGTACACACTGAGTTCAAACGAGGCAAAGATTGCCCCGCCCCTTCTCTAATGTTCTTGTACCAAGGTATCGAGAGAATGGCTTGGCGAGTGGTCACAGCTATGCTGTTTCTTCTTCAAGGGCCATGCATCGAAATGCAACTTGCAGGAGAGAGAGAGGAAGAGAAACCCTAAACCTTCACTTCATCAAAGAATAAAAAGCCTGATGGGCCACAACTGAAGTCTTCAGAAAGCTGTGCGTTCGGCTAGACACAAGACTTCAGGTCGGGCGAAGCAAAGCATATTTCTTTAAGGGCATATTATACCACCTTTCGTTTCTCAGGGATTGCTCACCTCAGGGCCCTATTGCCAGTATGTTGGAATAGAGAACTGTTGTACGTAATGAAGGAGCGATTACAGTGAAGTGGCCGTCTAAGTTTCTGGCCTTCTCTAGAAGGGAGGGGTACTTTCGAAAAGTTATCATCGAACAACAGCCTTGGATATAAATGATTGAGCAGTGACCGTCAAAGTTTTTGGTCTTTATTGCGAGAGAGAGCTACATGCAATAGGGACAGCCCTACCGCTACTTCGAAATAAGGGGTAGAGGACTAACTAAAGAAGAAAGAAGACAACAGCAGCCTTAATGCTGCTTCAAAATTTGGGCAGCCGAGCCCATATGGCAGAGAGAGAGAGGGAAGGAGCGCAACAGGAGTTTCGAGAAGAAACGAATATGTCTATTGTAATTGATTTGGTCAGAAATGTACCGTCGGTATTAAGGGCAACAAAGGGAAGGCTCTCTCTCTCTATTATTTACGGGTACAACGCATGAACTATGTGTTGCAGAGTGTCTCGGTTGAAAGAAACGCTCTCTCACTAGGTAGACTAGCACTCTTTATGGCCATTTTCGGATGCCTACATGTGCGAGGTGCATAAACACCTTTCTGGATGTCAGTTATGTTCCCAAAAACTCTCGCTGAATAGAGCAGTATGTAGTTGCAATGACGTAGTACTTGTAGAGACGAAGAAGAGAAGAAAGAGATCCTGTCTCTTTGGAAGCAATATCGTGCAGCGCATACTTTCCCAGCACATTGGGGGAGAGATCATCTCACCCTACGGGATAGCCCCCCAACTTCGATGATAAACGGTTTCATTGCGGAGTCTTTCACAACTTTCTCTCTGGTCAGGAAACAGCGAGGTTGATGTACTTCTAATCACGGGTTTCCCAAAGACCCAACGACTCACACAATACCTTATCATCGCTGCCAGTAACCACTAATCAGTAGCAGTACTACACTTTAGGCAACCTAGACCATTAGATTAGAACCTTCTTCGTCTCATGACATCAGCGGAGTTTGAAGAAGCAATTTCATGTACTGCTCAGCTGGGGATTGCACAACATTGGGTATGACACGGACGATACGTCTGGCACATGAGTGATGCTCATCCTCGCTGAGCAAGATTCCGCAGAAACTGGACAATACGAGAGCAGATATCACGTCAATTTGGACTCACAGTTCTATGTTCTATCCAAGACGTAAAACACGCAAAACAAAGCTTTCTGCCTTTATCCCTTTGGCCAGAAGCACATGCTTAGGAGACAAGAAACGGGGGCTAGTTTTGCGGACATCAAACTTAGCAATATTCATGCATGTACGTCCAAGTAGACACTCACACATAAGCAAAATGAAGCAGAGATGAGTAAGCACATGTCCGCGGCATGTGTCATGGCATTAGCAAACAGCTGCGTGAATTCATATTAAAGATGGATACAACAACATGCTAGGTGGTATCCTTACACTCGCATGGGAACAGACGTTATTCAAGCGGCTAAAGAACGACAGACCTACCAATGGAAACAAGAGGAAACACGAAGGCAATTTCCCATGAAAAACGCACGAACAACATCAAACCGGAGCCAGGGCAAGTTATGCCCCGCATGCTCCGAAGCACCCACCTCCCTCGCCACGGCCACAGTCTCCACTTTTCTGAGCACCACCTCCGCTATCGTCGACCACGCCGCTCGAGCCAGAGGAGACCGCCGATTTCTTAAGCTGCCCGTGCCTGTGATCCTGCGCGTAGGCAGATGAATCCTTACTCAGACCGGCACCCATCTTCCTGGGTGAAGTTGTGATGATTCTTCTCGGAAGGGATCAAGTGAGTCACAAGGGAGACGCGAACGACTGCTGATGGGCCGTTCTTCGTTCTCATATGAAGCAAAAACTTGAGGCAAGTCTGGACTATCGCTTGTCTGCAGAGATCAAAAGCCCGGCAGCTCGTTGAGAGGCCAGACGTTTTTTTAAGACGATGATCGGGCTACGTCCACGCCATCGCAAGTCGGGACTGTTGGTGTGTCTAAAAAACGGCATCTCGATTCTACACCCAGTGACTGCAATTAATGTGGGCTACATTATTTTCGCACACTATTTTCAGGAGCAGGAAACTGGTATTAATGTGGCCCACAAAAAATTGGGTACCACATTATTTAAGGTTCAAACTTAAATAATGTGGACCACACTAATTAAAACCGGCAAAAATAATGTGGGCTTCTGGCTGCTTAAATTTAATTAAAAAAATACATAGGGAGAAAGTAAGCTTGAAGACAAACATAGTTTTTACTCATATGGCACAAAACTTCTACAGAAAAAGTTGCGTTAGCATCTAATCATATAACGAAGCCTGAAAAATATCTTTCGGAGTCATTGGAATATCATATTAGACAATATTCTAAAATTAGTTAAGTAGCTTGACCAGGCCAAAAACCTGTTTTAATGTGGGCCACATTAATTCTGTTACCACACTATTTTTGAACCCACATTAATTGCAGTCACTGGGTGTAGCTGGATACCGACGGTAGCTATCCTTCGGCACTTGAGCCGGCTCACCAAGGGGCCACATGTTAGCCTTCCTAGCCTTCTCCCCTTGGTATGCTTTCCGAAGGGCAAGTTCCCATTACAGTTCGCGAAGCGAAGCGAAGCGAAGCGCGCATATTGGCCAAATACCCTACGACAGCACTGCGCGTTTGCCTGGGCGAACTCC
Source organism: Gracilaria domingensis (assembly GCA_022539475.1). Classification (NCBI taxonomy): domain Eukaryota; phylum Rhodophyta; class Florideophyceae; order Gracilariales; family Gracilariaceae; genus Gracilaria; species Gracilaria domingensis. The sequence continues at coordinate 41,491 of VCMS01000169.1, read as the reverse complement.
TCAATGCGAAGTCCGCATCCTTCAGGGTGGCACCCATCAGTTTTAAACCACCCCCAGGTGGGCCAAAGAGCTGCAATTACGGCATCTTACCGACGGGATACGAATAGCGACGTTAGGTACTGTCGTAATAGTTAAGCGTACCGCGCGCCTATTACATTCACATCTTCTCTGCCTGTTTCCCACTTGCAAAATGAGCGAACAAGCCGAAACCCGTGGCCTAATCCTGGCTTTTCCAATCGTTGTACGGCTTCTTGGATGTTACTTTCGTATCGTTGACTGTCCTCGTGAATTCTTCTACCTTGTCAGCAACCGCTTCCCGTTAGGAGGATTTCTGTTGTGCTTTCTTCGATTGCTGTCGGTTCTGTGAAGCTGTGTTGCGAAGATCAATTCGTTGGTTGCCACCACATTGCTGGAACAGCTGGATCCGTCCAAGTTCTAACAGAGACAGTGCATATGGTGAATGAATGAGACCATACTCGTTTGCTCCACATGTGTGCCTAGTCTGATCGTTGCAAACTCGTGCTCAACGCCTTTGACGGAAGATGGTTCATTATTATTGCAACAGTTTCTCGCGATAGGAACCGTGGAGCGTCATACTTGGGTTGTTATGAGCGTAATGCAGACGAAGGAAAATCATTGTTCCTTGTGCAAAGCTTCTTTCGCACCATGATAATAGTACATGGGAGGTCAAAAGGGGTGTTAATAGCGCACATGCATATACGACAATAAAGATAGGCAAGTTGCGATCGTTCTTGTTTTGTTCGCTTGTGCAGTGCGGTCTTGATTTACACAATGGATTGGTAGTTGTCCCCGAGATAATTCGGAGTGTTCTCTCCCTTGAACCATCGGTAGCCACTATTCGCGGCGAACGCAAAAAACACTAGAGAAATCACGGCGGATAGTTGGAAAAAGAAACCGTCTGGAGGACTGCCGTACTTCGCATACAGAGAAGCTATCTTTTCCGGAGACTTAACCGGTACATAGCCATCATTTGTAATCTCTACTAAGCCAAGGTACTGCACGACATGAACAGAATCACTCAATCCAATTGATATTCCAAATAGAATCCAGTTACAAAGCAAAACTAGATATTCCGGGATGTCTAGAAAAGATGTCACCAACAATCTTGCACTCCGAGACCAGAACAATATTACTGTCAATATAACAAGGAAGATGAGACATGTAAGTGTGTTTGCGTTCTCAACCACCCATGCTTGAACTTGTTTATTGCTCGCCGTTATTCTTGCAAAAACGGGATCGAAAGCGAACGAAAGAAAAATAGTGATCAACTGAAAGAATTCAGCTTTCGTATCCATTTCCATTCCTTGAAACAAACGTCTACTTGTTCTTTCCTGGATTTGTTTACAGACAATCTCTCTCTCTTAAGTCTTCTGTTTCATTCGAAACCTTTAACTTAAATGAAACAGAAACTCGCGCCTACCCTGCCGTTGAAAAGTTTCGAAAAGGAGCATCAACCGACCAACCATTGAATTCATTGATGTCTTGTAGCAAGTCTGGATGGCCTTATCAACAGCACTGAATTTTGCACATGTCTCAAACGGGCCCCACACACTGCATTCATGGCCCTAATATCCGATGCATGTCTTCGTATTCTTCTTTTGATATGTTGTCCTGAGTAGAGTGGGACAGCGTACAACCTTCCTCAATAATACGGAAGAAGTATTTGTGAATGTCTTAGGCAATATCTTCTTTGTTTACAAACTTTACAATCGTACGCAGTTATGTTACACTAAGCTTATTGTCTCTAGAAACAGATGTCACGTTCTAGGAATGGATCATTTTACAATCAGTTATCATCATATTGCTTTTCTTAGGTTGACGTCGCCCTTGCAAGATGATCACCTACGCTGTTTTTTACTTTTCATGCATGCAGTTTGTCTGGAATTCATGAACCCGGTCTTCTTTCTCTTTTTTGCATTGACGGGATGTTGGGATGTTGTCTTACAACCTTTCCTCCATCTGGGTTGAAAGCAAGGACCGGTTCATTCGCGAACAATGCTTAATGTTATTAGTCGGTTGTGTTCAATGTGCAAGGTTGAAACTTCAAACTTCAACAGCTAGAAGGTCGACCTTCCTTTCTTCTTGGCATTGGAATCTACCAACAATAATATTGTGGAAGAAAACAAAACATTCGGCACTGGGGATTCCAGACCGATCCCTCATGTCAGTACTAGCCCAGCTCAAAGTGGCTTAGCTTCGCAGTTCGGGATGGGATGCGGCGCATGTCAACTTGATGTGGCCGAATGTGGCAACGAAGGGGCGATCTCAATGTATTTAAACTATTTTAATTATCACTCACGCTTCTTTGATTCTGGCTAGTTTCTAGATTGTCAATCGAACCGAAAGTCGAGCTATGTTATGTTTTCTCCACCAGCACTCTGTTGCGTCAAGAGCTTGCCAGACCTTCTCTCTTTGAGAGCGACGAAAAAGACGGTTGAACAGGCAAGTGTTCTTCTTCCAATTTGCCACTCGTAGCGCGCCCAACACGTGCACATGTGAAGACGGGAAACATCCCAGAAGGCGGATACATCCCCGATCTAACGAGTGCACCCATGCCCTCGCCAATAGATGTTTCTGTAACTGAAGCTAGCGCATGCCCGGACTGGATCATCTGCGAGGGAACAACGCCGTGCCTCATACATGTTGAATCAAGATGATAGCACGGCACACTGCAGGTGCGAGATGTTACACTAGTTCGTTTTCTTATATCTACCGTTGTTACACATATGTCTTACTCTCTGTAACTGAAGGTAGTGCATGCCCGGATTGGATCATCTGCGAGGAAAAACATCGTGCCTAATACATCTTGAATCAAGATAATCGCACGGCACACTGCATATGCGAGAAGTTACACTACGCTTGTTTGGATATACTGAGTAGTAGTTTCCTTTCTTCTACCGTAGTTACACATATGTCTTACTCTTGTATTCGTCTTGTGCTCCGGCCAATGAAGTCGCAAAAAAGGAAATGCTTTCCTGTGTGCACGTCATGTGAAATTCACGTTGTATCTTTCCGTTCGTGGTCACTCATGCTCTCGCGTTGAAGAACAATGAGCTTGACGAATATCCGCGTGCATGCAGTTACAAGCTCGTTCGACCATCGTCCAAACTCATTTGCAACATGTGTCCCAACTTCTCCTTCCTTCTTGTCTTCCTGTGTTGGTTTGTTTCGACCACTGGTACGCACATCATAACGAAGACAGTTCACGTGCCACATCAATTATTCGACTTGAATGAAAACACCACCCGCAAAACGACAGTGCCGTTCACGCTGTATGCCCGCACACCAGTTCGCAACAGGCCCCTAATTATCATTCTCCCAGGTGGACTCATTCTCGCCTCCGACTATGAACTTCTGTCATCTGCTCTTGCTTACCGAGGTTTCATTGTGGCTATCCCTCAGTATGACCAACGTCCACCGCCAGCAACTCTCACACACCCGGAAATACTAGCTCACCTCAACTTCACCTCGACCTTAAAACCGCCGTGCCCAGCCAATGGACAGTTTCCATCTGCTGCTCTTATTTCAAGGTAAGCAGTAATCCTCTTGTTTTTTTCATGTCCTACTTGGCACAACTAACAGTGTCTCTCTTCAACACTTGTGAACCAGCTTCCTCACCTATGTGTCCCGTGATGCACAGTCGCACTGGCTTCTGCGTAAAATCATTGTGGACCGTACCGTTGTATTTGGACATAGCATCGGCGGAAGTGCTGCGTTCTTCTTTGTATCAGGACAATGTGCGACTTTCAATCCACTGGACTTGTCTCCCTTTAGTTTCCTGTGTGAACAAGTTGCTCCTCTACCACCCCCGGCCCGCATAGTCGGATTAGCCTTATATGAAGGATTGTAAGTGAAAACTCCAATTGAATTCCTCATCGTCATACCGACACCGGTACGGAAGTAGCTTCATTTTTCATACTAACCATTGCACTATCTACATTTTCAATCAACAGACCCATCTTCACGCCATTCAAATTCCCGATTCCGTCCGACTTGTTTATCTCAGTCCTGGATTCTCAGTTTGACGTTACTGACACCGAGGCCATTCTGCAGCCAAACGGAAACCTAGTCGAAGCTCTCATTTCAGAAGCCAACCACCACGGACCAAACGATTTCACAAACGCAACCATGATACCTCGCTGCGCTCTTCCTCGACCTCCTGAGGCTATGTTCCGTACAGATTATCGGACTCAGCGCACGGTTATTTCAACTATCGCCACAATTGTTAGCCGTAGCTACCTTGTCTTTTCCAAAGGTCGCGACGAAAAGATACTGACAAGCATGCCTGGGGCTTACCCCCGAGTCGAGACTTTGACAATTACCTAATGATGAGAACTCCATGGGCTGCACTTCTTGGAGCACTGTACATCATGTGATGATCAAGACTGTACTACACAGTCATTGTCCTGACCTGAAGTTGAATCAAGATATATATATCAAGGGTACTGTAGTTTCATAAATTGTCTTCATTTCGTGCCACAAACCCGGATCAGTCTGATGTTGTTCTTCTCATCGCTACAACCTGATCTGATTGCTAGGCCGATGATAAGTTCTCACTACCTGGTAGATATGCTTTTCGAGGTATTACTGTAGGTGTACCCAAATCATCGGGAGAAGTGGCTGTGGTTCTAGGAACCGGGAAACGCGCCGTTGGAAATGAGTGACACGTGACCATGTTATGGTGTTGGCGCCATGGCGCACCATATCCTGATACGCCTCCAAAAAGGATATACGATATCAAATGTACCCTATACCCAAACTCAGTAGTACCCAGGGCCGTATTTTCGACTACGATATTGACCGGCTAGGAAGTCAAGTAGTCATGCTAATTTGGCTGTAGTCACCCTCTTGTAGTCGAAAAGTAGTCACAAGAAGCATCGAGACAAAGGTCAATGGTACTTTACTCAGTTTCGGACAGAGAGCTCTCCAAAATTTTGCGAGCTACTTTAATGACTGTCCAGCGAAATGCTGTAGCTCTAAGATGCATCAAAGTTTGCTGTGATACCCTATGCCTTTGTGTCTCAGAATGAACAAAAGTGGATAGTCTCCGTCATTTCTAGGGTTCCGGAGAGTAGTGATTGCCTTTGATTGCCTTCGAGGCAACCTGAATCACTGAAAAGCCTTTCAGAGAAAGCAGAAGAAGCCTGGGCAGATAATGCAGCTCTTGCTACCCCATTCAGTGGAACTGGGCTAACTAAGTAAAACTTGAAAAAGTCGGCAAAGATTAACTCTGTTACATGTATCTATGTTGTAGTCGGCGACGGGTCTAATTGTTTGCTCTGCAGAGCTTTTATTTCTATAGATCATGTCATGGTGCGTGCAGGTTGTCTTATGTATCAGTGAAAGACCAGGAGAAAGTCTATGACTATTTTAAGTGACTACTACAGAATTGTTGTAGTCATGTAGTCATAGTCATTACAATATCTGGCGTAGTCGTGGAGTCGAAAATACGGGCCTGGTAGTACAGTTAAACTTTGTCTGTAATCTGCACCCAAAATATAAATAATTTAATAAATCTGAACTACTTTCAAATTCAAAACCCTCTTTGTCAATTGACTGTTTTCAGGCAAATGCTGTGGCTCTATCATTACAGTAGTGGGGCCCTTTCTACGTTAGGCAAGGGAACTTTGTGATTTATGAAACTGTATTGTAATCACTGCTTAAAAGCAAATATCTCTTGATATCATTCTTGAAATTCATCTAATCGTTTGCTCTACATCTGGTTCTATTCCCACAAGTTTCCCACTTACTTCATACTTTGACAAAACTTCTTTTACTTCTAGATCTAATCATTGCTATGCACATAACATTTCAAGTCAATGTTCAAACTTCCGTATTTGCTTACTTAAAACAAATTTCTAGTGCATAGAAAAACAAAGCCCACATGCAGACCAAAACAAAAACAATGATATAAATAACAAAATTAGGACAGGAAACTTGCTTGACATTATTTGACTGCTTTCAATTTTGAATTTCATTGTCTCATCTCAACTACTCTTTCTAAAGAAAAATTCTATACATTACAATTCGACGATAAGATAATATTACAGCTCATGTATAATCATAACAAAATTTAATTTTCTTTTTGTATAGAAACATAGTATTTTAAATCGTAATCTGCTAAATGCTACCACGTTTACAAAAAAGAATGAAAATATAATATTCTATTATTTTAGTAAAAATGACATAATGAGGTACGAGATAAATAGTAAAAATCTGTAGGTTTCAAACTTTTGATAGAATGGTAGTTACATTTATATCTGCATACAATAAAGGTAAGCAATTAAAACATTTTGTAGAGCAACGCGTTTCGCGGAACTATTCGGCTTATGAGATTCATACTAATCGCTCCGGTACGGAGGTGAAGTGTAGCTCTTTATGAGTTGTACGCGGATTCGCCAATTACTTGGGAATGATCACAATGGAAATTGGTCCCGGTCGTTTACACAGCTTTGCTGGATTTTTCGCAGACATGTAGTGCTTGTCACGTTCATTCATAGACATAACTAGTATAATTTCTAACGTTTTAGATATTTAGAATATTCTACTAATTTTCACCATGACAGTGGGGTCGGCCACCCTACTTAGGTAGGTGAGCTCGACCCACACTAGGCAAGTAAACGCACCAAGCAAGTGTTAATTCTGACTCCGTGTAGAGCATAACGTGCTCGCCCGGTATACGGGGAAGAATTTCATAAACCCCTGGTAGGGATGATTCCGGGTACTCGGAAGGTATGAGTATTGGCCCACGGATGGGTTACGTTTTGGCAGTATTGAGTTATGGCACCCTGAGGGGTCGCCCATGACGTGGCGGAGATGAGTCTTGGTCGCGTGTACGCGTGTGTAGGAATGGGTGTGTTCACACATTTCTTGTATGATTGTCGGATATTTTACTGGCCGCTGCCGCGGGTTGTCACGTGCACCACGTTTGTGGACCTGCTTAGGTGTGCATTAGATTATTTAATTTAGTTTAGCTAATTTATCGGTTACGATATAAGAGGTGACCTCCCGGTCACCTCCTCCTTCAGTAAAGGGTAACCGAGTCCGGCCCTGGACCACGTTCGCCTGCGCGAAGTGCACAACTCCTTTAGGAGGGTCACCGCTTACGGTACGGACTGAATTCATCCCTCGGGATCACTCAGGCAATACTGACCATTGTGGCCTTGCCCTCGGGCTTATTTATTCCGTGTCTTCGGAATTTCTGTTTCTTTTACTGTGCAGTTGTACTGCTTTTACCACAATTAGTAGCGTTTCCGTCTCTGTATAGAGTTGTGCCGCGTGGGCTTAATACACATTGTCGTTTCCCCGCTCCGGGTCTGTTGCCGCTTGCCGCACGTCCCGCCGCGGGATTCCTCTCCTTTCCTCCCTTGGTTTTCCCTTCTTTTTCCCCTTTTGTCTAGGGCTTACACCGCTCTACGGTACCTTTCCTTCCGACCATTCCGTCACTTCTCGCCGGCTTCCTGGATCAGGCCCGTTCACCCCTCAACCTCCGTAGGTATATCCCGTACCACGGGCGGTCTTACACCCGCACTATCCGTGTTGGGAGGGCTCACCACTGAGTTCACCTCGTCTAGAGGGCAAGGACTCGAACGCCTTGAGAGACGATCCCATCGCTGGGGTTTTGCTCTACAAGTGGTCTCCCGACCTAGAACGGGTTGGATTCTTTCTTTCGTTCTCGTTCTTGTCGAGGAGTCTCACAATTAGTGATAAATTGGTTTTTGGGAAGCTACTGTGGAACAGTGGACTGTCTAGAGTGTTTTATTTGTTGTTCGTTACTTACTCTTTGGAGTATCGAGACCTCTCGTTGTTAATCTGATCTTACCGCAGTTCGGTACACCGTGGCCCGGTATGGCGCCCCCGCGCCGAACTCTCGAAACGGTGTGGCCAGGGATGCTGGTGTGCCTCCGCCTAGACCTCCGCGTTCTCGCGCCTCCGTACCTGCAAGGTCGCCTGACAATGAACAGGTCCCGGAACCCCGGAGAGCTTTGTCAGTCACGTCGGGTCCGATGGCCGCTTCTACGGCAGGAGCTCCGCCCGTTACGGGTACTCCGGCCACGGAGAGACCAGACGATGTGGTTGAAACTCCTGGATACTCGTACGTCGAGTCTCAACTGCGTGTCAGTCAGCTCGCGCAAAACTCGTTGTTCGAGGATCTGCAGTATCTCATACGGAAGCTTGACCATGCTGAAATCGGAGATCCGACCAATGAAATTCGTGTCTTACGTCAAGACGTGAATTCCATTTTGGAAAGTCTGGGTGCACCAGCCGCTTTTGTTCAAGCTTACTATTCCTCTATTCAGGAGCATCGAGCTGAAATCGATCGCCTAACCACTCGGTTGTCTACTGTCGAAGAGATCATCCGGATGGATAACGCATCTGATGCGAAGAATGCTAAGGAAGAAGCCTCTAAGCGCTCGGCACGCCAGTCTCCGTATCACGGAAATCGACGATCCAAAAAGGAACTCCGTTACGACTTGGATTCGTCTAGTTCCAATTCTAGCGTTCGCTCTGCGAAATCTACTTCATCCAGTTCTTCGGACAGTGAGGAAGACCGAGAACGGTATGGGAGTCGAGCCCGCAGAACGAAGTCGAAGGCGACATATGCCACTCAAGGAGTGATTCGCTCTCGCGAGAAAGGTAGACGTCATCTTGGACTCAAGGAGTTGAAACCAACGAGTCCCTTCTACAGGAAGCTGTTATCGTATCGTTATTACCGAATAGACGATTCATCATCATGTCGCACCTCGCGAAGCACCGGCAAGGTGAAGGATCACATCAGAAGACTGAATATCGTCTTTACGAAGAAATTCGATGGCGAAGATCCGATTCTGGTATTGGACTTCCTGGCCCGCTTTGTGCAGGAAGCCGACATTCTCGGTATGAACGAGGCGCAAGCGTTTCTCGCTTTACCCTATTTTCTGTCAGGGATGGCTGAAGATCAGTTTAACTCGGTCCGAGGGTCGTCCCGTGCATCTGAGGGAGGTGTCAGTTGTTGGCCGGAAGCGGTCCAATACCTCCTGAGGTCCTATGCAACAGGAAGCGCGATTCACAACGCGACGCTCGCTCTGCGAGATACTAAACAGAAGACTGAAGAGACCGAGGCGGTTTACTCAACTCGGTTGAACAAAGCGTTTCATCGCTGTGGAAATGTGTACTCCGCTCAGGAGAGATTCACGATGTTCGTGGATGGGTTGGACCCTTCTATCAAGGCTTCGGTGGCGTGATATCGCGAAGAGAAAAGTAGGCTTACGTATCTGGAATTGGTCCAGTACGCCCAGGCTGAAGGCGAAGTCCTCCGTGCTCGGCGCCGGCCGAAACCCCGTCGCTCAAGAGCGTTGCTCGTCAACGAGTCATCTCCATCTCTTTCCTTGGAACGTGGAAACTCCGTGAACCCGGATCTGGATAACGTCCACTTCGTTGGAAGTGCTCCCGACTCGTATGGGTCTTCTGACATTCCGTCGTCGTTGACTCCGACTTCGGAAGGTGACCCCGCACTCTATATGGGAGTACCACGGGTACAGGCCGCTCCACTCGCTTACGCGACCAACGGCAGCCGTTTCTCACGCCCAGGATGGGTGAATGCGCAACCGCAACGACGGCCAGATGGTAATCGATCTTTCGATAAGTCGGTGACGACCATCTGTCATATTTGTTACCGACCCGGTCATATTGCACCTGTGTGCATGGTTGCCCGCTCGGGAGTTACCGAAAATTATCGGGTGGTAGGAGTCCTTGTCACCAGCTGACCGTGCTCGTGTTCCGAGTAAGAATTATGAAGAGCAAAGGGCCAAGTTTGGCAATCCTGTTGCAGGACAGAACGTTCGAACTGAGCAACCTCGGAACCAGGCTGAACAGGTAGCTGTGACCAACCCCGAACCCGGGAATTCTGTTTCCCAATCTGAGCAGAGTTTGCCGTCGCCGGCCAACTCCGCCCAGAAAAACTAAACTTGGGAGTTCCCCCTGCGGGAGGGGCGTCTCCTGAGCCGAAGTCGGAGACGCCCGAGGCGCCGCCGCTTCGCTCCCAGGTCACTTTCCTTGCGAGGAAGATCCTTACGAGGAAGATGGCTCAATCTGACGTAGACTCAGAGCTTTTAACGGTTCTCCGTCGTCCGTGGGTACGGTCCCGAAATTTCTGTAACCCGGATACAGTCCTTGTGATGGCCAAGAGGAATTATAAGGTTTACGCCTACCTCGTCTTATCACACCAGTTTATGGTTCGTCAACTGTCTGTGTTAGACACGGGCGCTGCGCCCAATCTCATTCACTCTTCGTTAGTGCCCCCGGCACTTCGGGAATTCATTCGCTATGGTCCAGACTTGGATATCGCTGACGCGAACAATAACCTGTTGCGCACGATTGGTTACTTAACTCTCACAGTGAGACTTGGCACCTACGTGGTGAAACTTGAATTTGTTGTCTGCGATTCACTCGCTGCACCGGTTATACTCGGTTGTGAATTTTGCGACCGCTTTGTCGAAGCGGTACGCCCGAGGGCGAAAACCGTGGAAATGGAAGACGGTACAACCATTCCAATTGTTCGGAAGCCGTTGAGGCGCGCAATCCGGAAGCGCGTTCCACTACCTGTGGCTCAGGAGGTTCCAGACGTTGATCCGAAATCAACAAAGCTTCGCATAGCGAAATCCGTTTCAATCCCGCCGGAATCTCAGATGTGGGTGCAGTGCGTCTCGAAACAACATGGAATTCGACTAGTTCAACGGTCTTCATCTTTATACGATCAGCGACAGCTCGCTTTAGCTAATGTTGTTGTTTCTATCGAGCCCGATCAACCTTTCGAGGTACTGGTTGCTAACTTTTGCAAAACCACTCAGTGGCTAGTCAAGCACCAGGTACTGGGTTCGGTCCTGCCGCATCCGAAGGCGCTCGTACAGACGAGAATCCCAATGTCCGAGGTCCTCGGTGTGCCCGAAGCCAAGGAGGGAGAGGTGCGTCCTGGAAACTCCGTTTTGTCGGATTCCTCCAGATATGGAAACTCCGCCGTACCGGAAGCAGTCGCTACTGAAGAGGTGAATCTAGTTAGTTCGGGTCATGAACGAACGTTCATTCCGGTTAAATCAGCGCTACCCCCTGGCACAGAACAGACTAATCCTGTTGAGGAATTAGAAAAGTTGAATCTGGACCATGTCCCAGCGTCTCATCGCGAGAAGTTGCGAGACATGCTCAGAGAATCTACTCCCATGTGGGACGGTTTCCTTGGAACAATTGGAATTACGGAGCACCGTATTGATCTGCTCCCAGATACTCGCCCAATCGCGCAACACCCGTATCGGGCAAGCCCGAAAGCGCGGGAAGAAGAAAAGTCTCAAGTCGAGAAGATGCTACGTGCCGACGTAATTGAGCCAACTCAGTCGTCATGGGCATCGCCCGTTGTACTTGTTCCGAAGTCGGATGGATCGTGGCGTTTTTGCATCGATTACAGGCGACTCAACGCCGTTACCATGAAAGACGTGTATCCGATTCCACCGATGGATGAGTACATCGACTCGCTGGGAAGCGCCAGAGTATTTACCGCCCTTGACGCCAATTGGGGTTACTGGCAGGTTCCAATTCGAAAGGAAGATCGCGACAAGACCGCGTTTGTATGTCACCAAGGACTGTACTGTTTCAGACGGATGCCCTTCGGGGTAACGAATGCTCTGGCTACGTTTCAGCGCGCGATTGACATTCTGTTGGCCAGATTCAAGTGGAAGACTTGTCTTGTGTACTTGGTCGACATTGTCGTATTTTCCAACAGTATGGATGAACATATGTCCCATGTGAGGGAAGTGATGCAGGTTCTGCGTGACGCAGGTGTTACCTTGAAGCTCAAGAAATGCGAATTTTTTACCGACTCGGTGCAATACCTGGGCCACATTATCCGCCCAAGGAAACTCTCGGTTGACGAGGTAAGGGTGAAGTCGCTGAAAGAAGCGAAACATCCGACAACTCAAACGAAACTCCGATCATTTCTCGGTTTGTGTAATGTTTACCGTCGGTTCGTCCCGAATTTCGCTGATGCTGCAGCTCCTCTCAACTCCCTTCTCAGGAAAGGACAGCCAGTTAATCTGGAAACATTCGGCGATGCGGAAGCATCCGCCTTTTCGTCGTGAATCGACGCTGTTACGTCTCCGCCGATTTTGGCGTTGGCCACTCCAGGGCTTCAATATGAATTTGATACTGATTCCAGTGACCACCAAGTGGGGTGTGCATTGTTTCAAGTCTCGAAGGAAGGCGAGCGACGTCCAGTTGGACACTGGTCTCGTTCATTGAACGTGGATGAGCGTAATTACTCAGTCTCTGAGAAAGAGTGTCTCGCCGTCGTTTGGGCGCTGTCTACCTTAAGACCCTATCTCATGGGAACCCATTTTCAGGTACATACCGATTATTCGGCTCTCCGCTGGCTTATGGAGATCTCCAAGCCGTCGGGTCGCCTTATGTGTTGGCGTCTCCGCTTATCGGAATTCGATTTTGACGTCCGGTACAAACGGGGAATCCTGAATATGCAGGCTGACGCGCTTTCCCGTTTAGGAACGTCTCGTGAAGCAGAACCTGTCGACGACGATCACATACCATGCTTCTTGGTGGAAGAATGGGAGGAAGACTCCGAAATTACGGATGACGTCTGTGACGATATTCTCGCCGCAGAAACGGCCAAGCCACCGCCTGGCTCATTTGAACCCATTACCGCTGAAGAGGTAATACGTGAACAACACGGGGATCCTTTCTGTACTCAGATAAGGGCCCGACTCAACGGGGGTTTCAAGATACCCTTTCTAACCAACGATCAGGGATTCCTTGTCAGGATTTTTGGGCCACGCCCTCAAATTGTGGTTCCACACTCCCTACAATGGAGGGCTCTCCATATATCCCACTATGCAAAGATTGGGGGACACTCTGGTGGCAGGAAGTTGTATCTAACTCTCTGAAGAGACTTTTATTGACCAGCTATGGCATTCGACTGCTACGCAGTACGCCGTTCATGCACGGAATGCGCCAAGAACAACCTCAAACTCCGACGAAATTCGAAGTCGATGACGCTGTTCCCAGCTCGGATTCTTTTGGAGTTCGTCGCTATCGACATTCTGGGCGAATTAATTCGAACCGCACGCGGTCACAGGTATCTCCTGGTTATTACGGACAAGTTTTCGAAGTTAATGCGAACGGTTCCGTTGAAGTGGATCACTGCAGCAGCAGTTGCACAAGCATTTGTGACGCATTGGGTCTTCACTTACGGGCCACCCGTTAATCTGCTTTCAGAAAATGGCTCGCAGTTTGCGTCAAAGTTCTTTATGGACGTATGCCGTATCTTGGATGTCAAGAATTTGTTTACAACAACCTATCATTCCCAGTGTAATGGGCAGGTGGAACGATTTAATCGTACAATGCTTAACGCATTACGATCCTATCTTGCGGATCACCCAAAGGATTGGTACTTGTGCACCGATGCTATTACGTACGCGTATAACACCCAGGTGCATCGGGTAACGAAGCTTTCGCCGTTTGCACTCGTTCTTTCGAGGATACCGCCACCGGTAGCAATCGAATCACAACCGACGCTAGCGTTTTTCCCGTCACCACGGATGTACAAGGACACCTGGAAAAATTGGTTGACCAAGATGGTACCGGTAGCCCGGAAGGCCATGGACAAGACACAGCTTACGTACAAGCTCAATTTCGATCGCCGACTTCGCGGTACACCAGTGGTGGTAGAGCCCAACAGCTTTGTGTTCCTTCGGAAGGAGTATTACAATCCTGACAAGGAAAAGGGACATAAGCTCTCCCCCATCGCTGATGGACCATATCGAGTCATTTCAGTCAATCCGGATACCGTCGTACTCGACATTGACGGACGTCATGAACGAATCTCGCGTGACCACGGTGTGCCCGCCAAGACGCCACCCACCGCAACCGGGCCCACCTCAACCAATAACCAGTCAGAGGATCCTCAACAGGAGGCAGAACCGTCAACAGCCGCTACACTACGGTCGCGCCCGGCGATTCTTCCGCACCCGGGCCGAGGATTAATTGATCTACCTACAGTAGGTACTTCTGACCACAGAACTGAACTTTCTACTACTTGGACGAATTCCAACGACTCTTCACGAGTATTTACAAGAGTAACCCCCCCACCCTATCTTCTGATGGAGTCCGTGGCGCCACCTAAAGAGGGGGAGGATGCCGCAGCTGCTGCGAATGGCGTTGACGCTCCGGTGTCGCCCGGTTCCCCAACCACGGGAAATGTTATCCACACTGACAATCCAGTCGCTCCCGTAGAAGAATCTAGTGCCTCAGTTGCCTTGTCGCACCCCAACCGTGAGGACTCCGCCGTATCGGTCTCCGTTACCACGGAACGTGCGCGCGACAGACGCGACGCCGCCGCAGAAGCAGCTACCCATCATGGATTGCTAACTGCTCGAAGTCGCGTAACCGCGTAGGGAATGACAGCCGAACTGTGAAGACAGTTTCTGCTGATCCGGACCAGCCGCCATACGCGGAAGAATAGCGCTGCAACCCTGAAAGGGGAAGCCTCGTGAACGAGTTGTGCTGAATATTACCACTCATTATGGATTACCTTGTGGGATTTTGAACGATATCATGGAAGCCTACACTCTACGGTGTGCACCACTTTGTGCGTGGAGTGGCTCCGGGAGCCCTGGCATTCCATCGCCACTGCACCCGTGCAATATCCGTGACACGGGGCCTGACAGCACCAGGCGCGTGCCACGCGATGCACGTTACAACGTGGAAAGCCCTAATGAGCGGTAGGCGACCTTTCGCGAACGGGTGGCCGAGCACGGCATGCGCATGATTGTCGTGGTGGCCAATCTGTGACGTAGAGCCAATCAGAGCTCGTGTCACACGCCCCGTGGCCGGACAAACCACCGCCCTGTCAAGGGAGTGCCGTACGCAATTCCGTCACCGAAACGGTTATCCCGATGAAGGCCGGGAGAGTCGTCAACCGGAAGTATTACCGTTTTTCGGTCTCTCGACTGTCGGCGAATAACGCGATATCGTTGGACTCGTCTGTTCGAGAGCTTTGCAACTATCCCTCTAGCTAGAGGATAGAAGGCGTAGCACGCGAGTTACAGTACGGCCGCCGCACCGGAATGCGTGGAAAACTGCGGAAGTAAGCCCGTCTCCAACACTTGGAAAGCTTCACCTGCGTGATTTTAGGCAGCTACAGAACCTCTCCAGGTGAAACTGCGTCAGCAGGAGTGGCCCATACGCCATGGAAGCCAGCTAACGGGAAGTGTTCCCACAGGAATTCGTTATCGAACGCATCGTGAGTGACGTCGTGAACCGCGATGGGGAGACTGTATACCAAGTCCGTTGGTACGGATACTTCCCTGAGGAGGATACTTTCGAGCCGATCGAACATCTGCCTCGATCGAAGGTTCTCGCCTACTACCGGCGCAAGCGCCTACCGCCACCTCCAAACTTGGACGCAGCCCAGGTAGGGTGGCAGTACTACTGTGCCGTGAGGTGAACCGACGGGCCCACTTGTGGGAGAATTATTGATGGAACTACCAAGAGATGTGGGTTGTTCCTACGGAAGGAAGTATTAAAGGGATAAGAGAAGAAAGACGAATTCCGTGTAACGGACGCCGATTTATCGGAAAGAAGCGAACTACCGTCTGACGGTCCGTGTGAATATGTCGTGAAGCTACACGCGTAATGGAGAATCGTATTGGAACGATGGTGCGCCAAAGGCATTGAACCGTAATCCGGTTATGAAGGAACTGATGTCGAAGTCGATTTTATTCTAAGGAGAAGTTGTACCGCTAGCTATTGCGCAGTCCGTTGGTCGCAGAGCCTACCACAGCCCATCATGGAGGGAACCCACCGTTGGGATCACTGCCATCCTGTCGAAGGACCGGCATCTCCAGGGTTGGACGGCCCCGCTTGGGGAGGCTGACTCGCGAAAGCCTGCGCGCCCAAGGCCAACAGCTGGCCGAGGTCGTACATATCCGGTGGAACCGGCACCCAAAGTTCGATGAGTTGGTTGCGCATCGCTATCACGCGACGATCGATATTCCCCTGCGAAGGGCCAACCCTCCAATCGATAGGAGCAACTGGCGCAGCCGCCCCTCCGACAACCAGAACCCCTGCGAAAACCGCCGACGGACCTCCCATTGCTGGGTCTTCCACAGTATCATCCACCATTGGATCGTCCTCCTCTGCTACGGAGTAATAGTTGTCGGAAAACATAAACCCAATAGGGTGATCGCTCGGAACCACTCGAGAAATTCCGCGTAGGACGAGAGCCCGCTCCTTCGGGACGGTCACGCCCTCCCAGGGATCGTAATACACGAAGTCACCGGCACCCCCGATGTCTTCGCCCTCGCGAACGGTCGTAGTGCGAACGAGTGCCCCTGGGGACGTTTTCTGCCGGAACGGTACTCCAATCAATGGAATAGTGAGATCTATAAGGCTGATGACCTCTCTGACGTTGTCGCCCTAACAGAGCGCGGTGTATAAGTCCAGTGATCTAATCACATTCCGTAACCTCGGAGACAAACACCAAACACGCTTCTGGTCGTATGCTTCCCATAGCATAAACGCGGCAACGCGAGGGGCCTATTCGGCCATGAAGAGCATCCAATACTCCGAGTGCGGATTGGCAATCATGCGTGACCTCACATAGGAGATGCACGAAGGCAATTCCGGGAAACACCCGCGTGGTACCTCATAGTGAGCCCACCACGATGGGAGTGGAGCGAATCGATCCGCTAGTGCATCCGGACGCAAACGTTCAACCTCCATGTTCTGGTGTGGAATCAGATACCCGAACCGGGATCGCCATTTGCGTTCGTTTCGCAGTCGGTCGAAGAAGCTTCCCTCTCCCGAAGGGCGATGTAGATATCGGAACTCCGCTCGCAGGATAGGCCTTTTGAACAGGAGAAGGTCCGCCGGCATCGACTCCGGGAAGTTTTCCGCCCCTTGAAAGTCCGCGAGGTTCGCGCCATATTTGATCTCTCCGTAAGTTCGGAACCGGAAAAGGTCGAACCCGTATGACTCGAGAATCCTGTCGGGGAACGAGGCTCGGTCCTTCCGAAAGTATGCCAATCGCGCCATAGCCGCACGCGCTTCATCCAGCGTTTCGTGTCCACGGCCGCGCCGTTTCCGTGACAACACGTGAGGTGCGACCGCCACGCGGTGTCTCCAATCCAAGGAATCCACCATATCTCGGTGTAGGCCGCCAGGCAGCATACCGTTCTCGGTATATGAATCCATCAACGCACTGTTGCGAACCGCTGTCGGTTGAAACCAGGGCGCTCTGGAATAGGCCCAGCTTCCTCCGGTAGTCGGATCTTGAACAAGGAGCGATTCACGCGCTATCCAGCCAGCTGGAGTCGCCAGCGAGGGCACCGCCTGGGCGGAATTCCACGCCGCGACGTCGACCGGATTCGGTGTAGTCGTGTGATGTTGACTTTGAGGCAGAGTAGCGGAGGCGAAACCGCCGAGATACCCTGTCTCAGGAGTTGCGGGACCCGAAACGTTCGGAACCCCGGCTTGGGAATGCTGCTCGTCGCCCTGGTGAGGGTTCATCGAATCGTCGACCGCAGAAGAAACTTCAAGTACTGAATCGTCTGAGTGCAGAGAAGTTGAGTGCGCTTGCGCGTGTGTCTCGTTGTGACGAGGAACCGGAATCTCGGATATGTCCATGGCGGACCACGCTTATATACTCGCTCGCTGATGAGTCTCCGCTTGCAAACTGGATGTTTTCTGCGCTAAGTAGGGGGATATGTAGAGCAAAACGTGCTGGCCCGGTACACGGGGATGGTTTTCATAAACTCCTGGTAAGGATGATTCCGGGTATTCGGAAGGTATGAGTATTGGCCCACGGATGGGTTACTTTTTGGCAGTATTGAGGTATGGCACCCTGAGGGGTCGGCCATGACGTGGCGCAGATGAGTATTGGTCGCGTGTACGCGTGTATAGGAATGGGTGTGTACACACATGATTTGTTATGATTGTCGGATATTTTACTGGCCGCTGCCGCCGGTTGTCACGTGCACCACGTGTGTGGACCTGCTTAGGTGTGCATTAGATTATTCAATTTAGTTTAGCTAATTTATCGGTTACGATATAAGAGGTGACCTCCCGGTCACCTCCTCCTTCAGTAAAGGGTAACCGAGTTCGGCTCTGAACCAAGTTCGCCTGCGCGAAGTGCACAACTCCCTCAGGAGAGTCACCGCGTACGGTACGGACTGAATTCATCCCTCGGGATCATTCAGGCACTACTGACCTACACAGCTGTTGCCCTCGGGCTTATTTCCGTCTTCGGACCGTTGTTTTACTCTTCTTTTCTTGCAGATTACTGCTTACCTGTGTCAGGGGGTTTTTCCGTCTCTGTACAGAGTTACTGCCGCATGGGCTTAATACACAACCCTTGTCTCCCGTCGCCGGGTCTGTTGCCGCTTGTCGCACGCCCCGCCAAGCGTTCCTCCTTTGTTTTTCCCTTCTTTTTCCCCCTTCTACCTAGGGCTCACACCGCTCTACGGTACCTTTCCTCCTGGCCATTCCGTCACTTTTCGCCCGATTCCTGGATAAGACCCGTTCACCCCTCAACCTCCGTAGATATATCCCGTACCAAGGGCCGTCTTACACCAGCACTATCCGTGTTCGGAGGGCTCACCACTGAGTTCACCTCGTCTAGAGGGCAAGGACTCGAACGCCTTGAGAGACGATCCCATCGCTGGGGTTTTGCTCTACAAGATACAAAAGGGAAGTTTCTGTTTTACCTAACGGAATGGCTGTGTTCGTAACGCCCCACTATTTTGGATCCAAGGCCGATATTGATACTTTTCATGAAACCTTTGAGAATTTTTATAAAGATGCACTGCAGAAATTTGAAAACGAGATGAAAATAACTGACACTGGGATTTTATGTGAGGAATTTCCAGTACATTGGCTGTTCTCGTCGATTACGGTTACCAATGTGCAAGGGATTTTATTCGTGCTCTTCATCTTAAGAAGAATTCTCGGGTCAGTCGTCTGTCTCTAGACGATTTAAATCAGAATAAATTAATTTCTTCTGATAGGATTATTGTGGAAAATTGGTTTGGACGATTGAGATCACTGTGTACAATTATGGCTGTGAAGTATCGTTGGTGGGAGAAATTATACGATTCTATTTTTATGGTATGTGCTGCGTTAGCTAATGCGCGTATAAAAATGAATCCGCTGAGAGCTGAGGATGGCGAATATTATCCAGCAGCTAAGAAATGCATTCGTGGAATTGGTCAAGATATGGTGACAAAAAGACGCTTGGCTCAGGAGAAGTATGGAGTCAAACGTCAGCGACGTTTAAACGCAAAACTGCACGGTACTGGGTCTAACGATGAAACGAATGCAAGCATGAAATGTCCAAGAGAGTACTTACAACGGACGAAAGGGCGGACCGTACGTTGTCGAGAGCGCAAGAGTCCAGAGCACAGAAGGCAAAACGAGAACGGAAAAGACGAGAAACATGTGGTGCAAACCCGCGTGCCGGGAAATAACAGCCGCGCCGCGGAAAAGAACCGGGGAAAATTCGGCGTAGGTATCCGGATGTTCCGGCGTGCCACAGCCAGTGGAGATATCCAGGCCAACGGTGTCGGGCAAAAAGGACAACAAACGAGCCGCGCAGCGGTGCACTGATTAGGGAGATCGGCAAATATTCCCAGTAAATGTGGGCCAAACCTGTATAACAGGGCAGAGTGATACGAGCCGTATGACGGAATTAATAACAATGAAACAGTAGAAAAGATGAGGTAACGACGGCCCAGAACTCTTTAGTTGTAGAGGTTGGATGAATAGCCCAGCGTTGCGGCGGTTTGCCCGGTTAGGGACGAAGACCGTTCGCAAGCGGCAAGAAAGTCAGAGCCAGAAGCCTCCTTGAGATTTACTTCCAGTACAGTGGCGGCAGGTGCCGCCGCCTACATAGGGCACTTGAAATTATCAACTAAAATATCTAACTATCTGACGCTGCCGACCAACACTCTACACGTGTGAAACCGTGGCAGGCTTGCCACGGCGCACCCGACATCGGACCAACCCGGCACACGTGTGCAGAAACACCAACCTTCTAAGGCATACCCTAAAATGGGGCCATTATCATAGTAGCCTCTCATAACATGAGGTGTCGAAGCCGGTAACGGATCAACGAAATATGAAAAGAACCTGAGTGCATCCCTCTCCAGGGCGTTTTGCTCTACATCTCCCCCTTCTCAGGCTGAGACACCGACCTCGTCGGCTAGACGCGCGTCGCGATGGAGGTATATACGGATGTCTCCCAGGACGGGTCTGCCGAGAACTGTTCAGAACCACCAACACCTCCGGTCCCAATAGCGTACCTCGCTACATCGAGCTCTCCCACGATGTCCAACACACCCAACTCTCACCAGTCTTCGAAGGCACGCATGCAAGTCTCCAGCCCGCCATTCCGGTCTGTGCTTTTCCGCAGTAGGCGGTTGCCTCTCAGCCGGGTTCCTCCGGACAAGATCACGCTCCAGGTCACGGTGGCCCCGCGCCCATTTAGGATTGGTTCAACGTTGAAATGCCAGCTACGCTGGGCGGATGGCCCACTGCAGGCGCGTTGCGCATCCGGGATCTGCACCGGCATAGTTTCCTTTTCGCCCAGGCTCCTTGGCTTGATGCCGAAGCCGTTCGGGATACATAGCTCGTCGACTCGTATGCTGTCGATGTTCCACTCCCTGGTGGGCTTCCTGCTGACGTCACTCGTTCTTGGGACTGGATCGCCCGCGTTACGGTCATACCGAGTTGCCTGTTCGTAGGTCGAAACGAGACGAGACAATTTGCTCGCAATGAGATGGACGGCATTGGGTACGGGCGACACTTCCGAGCTCCGAACGAGCATCAGGTGCCGACAGAGTACCAGTATGACGTGGAACGTTACCAAACTTTTGGCGAGGTCAGCTATGGAGACCATCTAGGCAATGCGTTGGACGAGATCGACCGATATTCGGACACCGTTCCGTCTCAGCAGAAGTTGAATCTGTGGGCTCGGCCTATTCTTCGTGACGAATTTCGGTATCTTCGCCGTCCTGCACGGTCTCAGTTCCATGAAGGCCTCCGATTCGAGGGAAAATGGCGCTCTCGCTTCGGTGAAATGGTGCCGTATCAGTGTACGGAGGTTGAGCGCATCGCGCGACATTCCCATAGCGGGCGTTATCTGCTGCTGCCATTATTCTGGTTTGCGGTTGAAGTAACACGAGGATGTCACGTTGAGCTGCCGCCCTGTCCAACTTACATAGGCTCATAGTTCATGACTTATATGCCTCGCAGTCTTTAGAGCATCTTTGCGACAGAATGGACTGTGCGCGTAGCGGCTTTCCTTCTCATCGAGGCATATGACTCCTACCGGTTGTGGTTCATCCCGGAACTCATCCGGCAAGCAATCCGACCATTGGACCCTCCCGAGGTACTCGGCTCGGTCCGCAATAAGCCCGAAGCCACAGCGTTTGTGGACGTCCTTGACCAGATTGACTGGAACGAGGTTTCTGCTAGCCAGGTATCCGACAGGGTTCGTCGGCAGTCGGACCCTCTTCCGGGACGGAGCGTCAATGCCGGCGACTTCGTATACTTTAACCCATGGATCTGGGAGATACTTGGACCCACTGAGGCGCCTGGTCGCAGCCGAGAGGAGCAACATATCCTGGAAGGGCACCCACGTGGGTTTATATACGTCGATGACGACGGTGATGACCCTGCTGAGGGAGAAAGCCCCATGGATGAGGGGAGTCTAGAGAGTGCGGAGGACGCACAGGAGCCCGAAGCGATGAAAGAAGATGACGAAGTCGTAGTTGTTGACCCATCCGCTCTAGCGGTTCCCGCCCCAACCGGTCCTTGGGCTCAGGAAGTGGCATCCGCCGGGGGCGGCAGCTCCAGTCTCACTGCGCGAACGGCGGTCATTCGCGACTTCCTTCAAAGCGTGCGAGTGGCCGTTCCTGATACGGTGACCCACGAGTCGGAATTGCAATCAAAAGCGGCACAGCGCTTCTCCGGAGCTCCCGGTAGTGGGAGCACCCCAGGTGCTGAGCCTTCCGGCACGTAAATTTCCGGCTCGAAATCCTTGACGGGCTAAGGTAGTCCTTAGTAGACCCCGATGATGAGGGGCAAACGCAATAGTTAGAGGTAAACTTCTCCAGCCTTGCTGGCTTGGCTCATAGTTTTGTGTCTTCTTATTCTCCCCCTTCTCGGTGGGCAGTACCTCGGTCGAGGCTGTTGCACTGAGCCTTTCGATTGGGGGTGACCGCAGAGGCCGCTGTAGCTAGTCTTCTTTTCCAGTTTCCTGGCTTCATTTTTGTAATCTGATTATCTACTGTACGGTGGCTTCCGAGTATGCGGTAAGGGTGCTGCTCTTCAGTAGCGTCCGCGATGGTCGGCTTAGTCTGTTTAAGACGGCTGGGTACAATCTGGCGTTGGTGGTCAACCCACTTGGGCCTTGTCTAGCGTAGCCGGTATCAGCCTCCGTGTTCGACGGTGTTGTAGTGCCTTAGGGCGATGAAACTTCTTGATAGGCTCGAGTGTTTCCTTCGACGAGGGGCACCCGTACCAACGGACTCGATACAATAGCTCTCTATAAAAGGCGTAGCCGTGACTGATCAGACAGTCCATAACGTACTCCCTGTCAAGGACACGTCGCTCAGTGCGCAGTTTGGTTATTGTATTCTCTTCTGAGGTGTCGTTGCTGGCGTTCTTGTCGTGGGCGTCGTTGCCAAATGGCTTCCATCCTGACGGCAGTGCGTTCTACACGCCACTGGTGTGTAACACAATCGTCACCAGGACCACCTGGCAGGTGGTCCTGGTGACGATTGTGTTTTCCTGAAATTCAGGCTTCCAGGTTTCTGGCTTTCCTTCCCGTGTTGTCGGGCTGTGTCCTTGCTTCGGTCTTCTCGAATAGCGAGCTTCCGGCGTTCCGGTAAGATCTCCCGTCGTGAGGGTGAACAGTCCGCATTGCGGTGCGCCAGCGAGTGGTGCTGTGGGGCGCGCCGTGGCAGCGTTTCGCCACTCACTGCTAGTGATGGGGCCTGTGCCGTTGCACGGCTGTGCGCTGCCGATTCAAATTCGGAATATCCGTTTTCAGCGGCCGCGAGCCTTACAGCGGGCACGTGCCCGGCTGGAGTGCTGTTATCCTCCACTGGATGGGGATGTGGGGCGAATCCAGACACTTGGCTCGTTTTGTGCACGTGTGCAGCACTGTGCTGCTTCCCACTTACTGTGGCGTATCGGCTCGCCATATCGGCCGTTTCCTGCGTTTTCTAAACTCCTTCATCACTCGATGCTTCAATAAAATCTCCCGACGTCGGGTCTGCCGTAACAGCACGGTCTCTTTCGAATAACTTTTCCCCCGGACTTCCGGCTTTCCTTGATGCATTTGCGCTCGCGTTGTCTGGCTCCGGCTGCGGAAAACGTGTATTTTCCGCATTCGACCCCACTGTTGCGGTGTTTTCTGTACTGCAGTGAGAGGCACCGTCCCCCGGGTGCATAGTATTAGTTTATTTAGTTAGTGTGCACAGGGTGCATCTCGAAGTCCCACACGTGTAGGGTTGTGACAGTTGTCATGTCGCCTTTCGGGACCCCCCTTATAGTTAGATAGTTTATTATTTTCGACACGTGACTTGCGCCCGTGGGAGGTGCACTTAAGCATCTTCCGCCGGGCAGAGCTCATCGTGGTAAACCTCAAGCACCCCCTAGCCGATTCTTCCATCGTCTAGTTTTCGCACAAGGGTCATCCTACCGTCACTACCGGTGCTGCGCACCTATCTCGCGCCCCGTTGTTAGCGTCCGTTGAGTGCTCCTTCGTCCACGCTTGGGTGCTGCGCAATTTGTTCCTTTATCAGGGTATAGTACGTCGTCACGGCCTGTGGCTGTACTACAACTGGTCTCCCGACCTAGAATTACCCTCTCGGGTCTTTTCTGGTTACTGCGATCCTCACGGGATTCGCTTCGTCGCTCTCGAATCATTTCTTCTCTCTCGGGCCTTTCCGAACCGTTGCGGATCATTTGGTTTCACCGCGCCGTTTCATTTTCCTTCTAGAGTTTTCTCCAACGTGCCCGATTTGGGTTCATTTTTTTGCAAGCCCGACGAAAATTTCTTTCCGCCTACCTTTATGGCCACCCCACCGAGATCTTCTCATGGACACGCCGGTCCTGTTTCATCTCCTTACGCCTCTTCTTCAGACGGCGCTTCCCATCCCCAACCCCAGCACTCTTTGTCTTCGGTGTCACGGGGGACCTCTTCTGCACCACCACACTTCCCACACTTCCCTTCTCCGTCTTTCCCCCCACACCTTCTTTCACCGTCTCCTCTTCCACCAATCTTTGCCTCTTGCCCAGCTCCTTCACCTCCTTCTCCAGTACGTCCAACCTCTCGTTCAGAACCCCATTCTCCTCCCGCAACTCTCTAACCTCCCTTCCCGCACACTCCACTATCCCATACACATGATTTCTCATCTCCACTCCCAATACCGACAACGAATTCCGCAGGCTCGAAATCGCCTCAACCGAAACACCACTACCACCCCCACTCAGCACCACACCGCCCATTTCCGTTACAATCTCCACAATTCCATCGTCTAGTTGCTCTTTCATCACCAACCCCAACATCCCCACCCTCGCCTTCATCTCCCCCACAAACCGCATCTCCCTGTCACCCTCTCCGCCCCCACTCTCTGTCTGGTCTCCAACCTCTAACTAACTCAGATGCACCGCACTCCTTCTCTCCATTGCGACCCCCTCCACCTCATCACCATCCCCTCTCCTCGCCTCACACTTCTTTCCATCATCTGCCACTTCCTTCTTCTGCGACATCCGACCAGCCGCCGTAATCACGTCCTCTTCCCGCTTTGGTGACGGCGTCGGCGGTACCTCCTTCCCCTCCAACAGCGCCAACAGCTCCTCATCCTTCACGTATCCGTTCGATATCTTCAGAAGAAGAAGTAGTAGTTGGATCGAAGTTTCCGCTGCGATACAGTGCAATCGAGCTAAACTGTGCTGTCCACCCCCACTCTCCAACCACACGGGCCATATCCAGCATCATGATTGTCCCTGTTGTCCTCATCCCATTTCCCGCCAAAACATCTACTGTACACCTCCGCACCTTCCACTATTTTAGCGCCACCTCTCTTTCTCCTCTTTCGCTCTCACATAATCCCCACCCTCCTCGCCTCGATCGGCGATATTTTTCTCTTCCACCATAACCTCACTCGATGGTTATAGCAAAACAGGAAGATATTGCCAGTGGAGGCAAGCTAGGGACTAGTGATTGTACTTAGAGTAGCTCACCCTCTGTCTCGACTGGGGGCATCTTCTTCTTCCATCACATCCTGTGTGGGTTGTGACAAAAAAAGAATATGTCACCACTCGACACCGGATGGATAACAATGATAGCACGCCCTGTGAGAAAAATTGATGCGCAATGGATGTCCATCGGATAAAAAATTGGGACATCTATGGGATATCAGTTGGATATCTTCTGCGCATCCAGGATATCCGAATGATACGCCGAATTACCACGTCGGATGCGCCTAATTGATGCCCTTTACATGTCCTTTGGATGTACAAAAACTGTTCCAAAGATATTCATATGATGCACGAAGATATGTCCCATGGATGTCCGGAAATCCGCTGTGCATCATTTGGACATCACAAAATCCAATGGACATCTCTTCGTGCATCATATGCGTATCAGGCGGTTATCATTTGGATATACTTCATGCATCATCTGAGCATCATTTACGTATATCATATGAACATCTTAAGGAGATCAAATGGACATCTTCAGGTTTCGTAATTCTAATATGGGTCATCTGGAGGATATCATCCGGACATCAATTCACCTCTCTGGGACGTAGAGTAGTTCATCCTCCCTCTCAGCGTCCACTGGGGATATAATGATGTTCTCTCACATCCTTTCCCGGTTGTGATACAAGAGAAATACATCTCCAATGGAGACGGAGAATATAGTCGTGATAACACGTAAAGGTAACAATGTAATAAACAATAAATTTACGCTACTATCTGTGACCAACCTTTCAAAAACCAGCTATGACATGAGCTGAATTACTCGAGCCAAAGATGGCAGATCCTGCAACTGAAATGTTTGCACCGGCCTTCACTACTCCTTTCACAGTACTCAGTCCAATACCCCCATCCACTTGTATCCCTATTCTTGGGTACAACTCCCTTGCATGTCGCACCTTATCAAGAACACCCTCCATAAACGCCTGTCCTCCAAACCCTGGCTCCACCGTCATCAACAATAACATGTCTACAACTCCTTCCTTCATAAGTGCTTCTACGACCTTTATAGACGTATTCGGGCGCAATCCAACTCCATCCTTTTAATTATGGCAATCCAAGTGAAGCTATAGAACCCGTTCACGTCATTTATGAAGCCAAAATGGCTCCTTTCATCCTGTATTCAAGCTCCCCGTAACTCGTACTTTACAACTACTTTACAACTCAGGTTCGAAATCAGTTTCATTCATTGCACACTTTCTACTCTTCCACCTACCTTTCATAAAACATCATCACACTTTGTGGCTTGTCGTCTCATACAAGCCCTATCATTCATTCAGTACAATCACATATCATACATTTCGCTCACTTTCACAAAGTGAACCATGTTCCCGTTCTGCGCTTCCCAACCGTTTTTACTTAAGTATCACTCTTTACCCCAGCAGTTCTCCGCCTCATCTTCCATTTCTATCGTCACACAAAAACATTCGAACACGTGCAATGAACTCCCAGTCCGACATGCCTCCCACTCCGCCTCCGAGTCCCAGATACTCTGACGTCCCTCAGGTCTCATCTCCCGCCCGAAGGACTCGGGCCGTTATTGTTGGAAGGGGGCGTATAGGTACCATGCTGGCGAACGAAGAAGATATGGTCATTTCCGCACACGAATTTTGCAGCATGGCTGCTACCTCTCATCTTTCTGATGTACCGATACTAGTTTGTGGAAGAACGAACACCCTGGAGACCGTAATTCAGGCTTGCCCTTATTCGCTCAGAGAGAATCTCGTTTTCTTCCAGAATGGAGACATCATACCATTGGTTTCGAAGCTCGGTGTGGACAAATGTTCAGAAGTTGTCCTATACGTTGGTGTCCCCTCAAGGAACGCAGCTCGGCAGGATGGTGTCACTCCTCAAATTCCGGATAGTCTCACTGTCGCAACAGGAAAGTGGGCCTCCAACGTTGCAGACAGGTTTAGGTCTATGGGTCTCACTTGCGGGGTTGTCGACGAAGACACATTTCTCGTAAGCTATTATGAGAAGGCTCGTGTGGCTATCAGCGTTCAACATCGTCAGGGCCTCAAGAGGTTTCATTCCTATGGACGTAGTCACTACGGAGTGCAGTACGGTTGTGCTCACAATAATGAAAGAGCTGTTGAAGATAGTTTCGCTTAAGAGAGGTACTACTTTCAACCTGGAAGAGACCGTTGGACGACTTTTGCATATGGAAAGACTCTCGTTGGCTTCCCTACTTCTTTCTCCGACTTTCAGTTTAGGAACGCGTACTTCTACGACCTTTCCCGCCAAGAAAGAGACATCGTAGGTGGTGACCCCGCTTCTTTTCATACAAACTACGTCAACGTTGTTAAGGAAAAGTTATCCCCCTCCCCATTCCCCCAGCTTTGAGGTTAGAACACATGACTTTTCGGTGTTGTAAATCTTTTAGAGATAGTTAAACATAAAAGTTACTTTATCGAAATGACCTGTTCCTATTACATTACTTATGTTGTTCGTCCTTCTGTGGTTCAAATATGCCCCATTAAATCCTACATCCCTTATCACTGATACCTGGCTAAGTTTTTGCTAGATGGAAAAGGGTCATTCCACATCATTAAAGTGCACGATACTAGTAAGGAAACAAGTACAAAATTGTGATATTTCTGAAGAACTAAGCCTTTGCAATACTTGGGGCAACCGTATAAAGTAAGGTAAACCTTTTATGGGTTTCAACCCTTAATGGAGGTTGTTTTACTGACCTTGATTTCTAAGCTCGTGTTGAAGATATTCATAGTTTTCTTTACCCACTTGAACCCGTACATATTATTTATGACTAAATCATCCTTTCTTTACTGCAAATCGATGCAAAAGCTTCTCGTTGTAGCAACGTTTTAAAACAGTACTGCAATACCCGTATATGGGCGTTCCTAGACTCTTTTTATACTACGAAACACCTTGTGAACATCAATCACATCCTTCTCATTCGTATACCCACACTCATTTGCAAAACGAAACCTTTCGAAAGCTTTCAAAACATGTATAACTCAGAAGTTAGAGCCCAAGAAGTAACTCCTCAGCAGCTGGCTAACGAAATATTCGAAAATGGCTACGCCGTGATTAGTGATATTGACGGTACTCTGAAAAGAGCTGGGGAGAACATTCCTGCCGAAACAGTCAAATGCATGAGGTACATCAATGCACACGTTGGTTTCGGAATTGCTACTGGGCGAGATATAGAGGATGCCGAGAGTTTCATAGAGCACCTGGGTGGCTACACTTTTGGCATCTCTGGAAACCAAGGCGCACGGGTGAGATTATCCAGTGGTACCGAAATTGATCAGGACCTTGACAGGGAAGGCTACGAAAGATGTGCAGCCGAACTTGAGAGACTTGCACTCTCCTTAAATGAATCGCACGGACTTAACGAAGAGCGTCAACAAGCAGTTGTTAGCACTAGAAAAGACAGTGGACTCCCTAACTTCACGTATAATGGACTGTCGAAGTGGAAAACAGAAGTTAACTCCGGTATTTCAAAAGTGTTGACATCCTTTCCGAACCTAGTTGCGTACCCTCAAGATGAAAACTGTGACATAGGGGACAATCGTTTCACGAAAAATAGTGGGGCGCTAGCCTTGGTTGGAAACGACCCCCAGTTCGACACACATTTAATCGTTGCTTTCGTGAATGCTTCCAATGATGGCCCTCTATATGAAATGGCAACCCTGGCAGTTCATGTGAAGGGAGACGACCATCCAGCAGCGGTAACATATATTGTTGATGGGGTGGAGGACGTGCATGAGACCATCAGAAGGGTGGCAGAACTGTACGGGTACAGAAAATGCAAGTGTCAATGGTTTAGAAATGCTCTTGGAATTTGTCAAGTGCTACGATGCCTGTAATACTTAGCTAGGATATGAGATCTCAGTAATAAAAGTGTCGTATATATCTCAATACCCTTTTATGATTCATGGTGGTTTTTATCGTGCTGCTTTTCCTCATAGCCGTACAACAGAGCCACCAGCATAATTGTCGAATTTATATCCTCCATGCTTTCGAACAGGTTGTGTACTCCACCCGGGATACAATCTTCTTTGACGTGAACGCCGTACAAGCCTACCTCATGCAAAGGCCCGTCGCTCAAAGCACTTCCGAACGTCACGACGTCATCCGTATCAATAAATCTCGGTTCATTATCCACAAGATTTGCTCCTCCACTTCCTTTTGTGTATGGTTTGTCCACAATTTCGCAACTTTTATCGCCGGGATAGATAACAAACGCATCCATCTTCTGCAACAGGTCCCCAATAGCAGAATACACTTCTTCTCTCCACTGCCACAGTTTGTTGTACACGAAATTGGGAAGGCCACTATCACTTCTGGTCTCCACGAACCATTTCTCATCATCATTCACATTACCATGCCTCCTATTCAAATCCCTTGCCAGGAACAGTAGTCCGTCAACAGTGTGGTCAAGGGTGTGATCATTGAATGCAGCCTTAATTTCCCTCTCGTCAGAGAAACGGAGGAAAGCTCCATGATTCGCCGAGACACCAAACTTATAGTCTCCGAGTCCTTCCATTTTCCCCTCCACGTCGCCCACATCACCCCCTGTGACAAGTCCGAAACCAACACGTTCGTCAATGAACCTCATACACTTCACAACGTCTTCTGGAATTGACTCTCCTTCTCTTCTCAACGTTCCATCAACGGAACTTAATATACCGTAACCAATGGCATATATGAACTTAGACAAGGTATTGGGTGAAATTTCCGCCAAGTCTCTCTGTTCCTCTGCCATTAGACGCAACTGGACCAAAGAAGTATGACATTTGTTCAATTACCAGCCTGCCGCACCTTTTCTATGTTCATATGTATAGCCTTGTAATAGTATACTACTCTTAATACTCGCAAGACACACATAATTTACTAATCATCTCATTCTCATCCACTTCGAGGCGCTCGCAGCCTCATTATTGGCAAATCGTCATCACTACTACTCTCGAGCACTTCAGTTCTACCGGCCTCCGCTTCCACACCAATCTCCACGACCACTTCGTCTTCTTCCACTGCGGGGCGGCGTGTTTTGGGAGGTCCCGGGAAGGCGCCGGAATGTGACCAGAACGTGCCCGCGGGCGGGGGGTTCGGTCGTGTTAGGGTAGGTACCCTAACACGACCGCACCCTCCCGCCCGCGGGCATAAAATCGCACATTTTTCCAAAAATCGCCCAAAACGTGCCCGCGGGCGGGGGGGGGGGGGTCCGGTCGTGTTAGGGTAGGTACCCTAACACCACCGGAACCCCCCGCCCGCGGGCATAAAATCGCACATTTTTCAAAACATTGCCCAAAACGTGCCCGCGGGCGGGAGGATCCGGTCGTTTTAGGGTACCTACCCTAACACGACCGACCCCCCGCCCGCCTGCGGGCACGTTCTGGCCACATTCTGGCGCCTTCCGGAGACCTCCCAAGACACCCCCCCCCGGCACTTCCTGTACCCACTGCGTCACCTCAGTGCACCATCCCGTCTTCTCCACCCTCCAGACACTCCCTAATTTCCACGCGCACCACACCTACTCTAGAGAAGAGGATGGTGTCGAGTGTTAATGATGTGGGGGACTCTCTGACGTCTGCGCCGTGTTCCACGACGGGGCTGATATACTAGATGCAACGCCGATGGCCCGGCGGCCGCCCCTGGCGCAGCAATCCTTAAGAGCGCCATCGATCTTTCGTAGTCTAGTGGTAAAATATGAAACAACTTGTAACTTTCAGTAAATTAATCTTTACTAGGGGGTAGGTGTGGTGCGCGTGGGAATTAGGGAGCGTTTGAGAGATGGAGAAGACGGGATGGTGCACTGAGGTGACGCGGTGGGTGCCGGCAGTGCTGGGAGGAGTGTTTTGGGAGGTCTCCGGACGGTGCCAGAATGTGGCCAGAACGTGCCCGTGGGCGGGGGGGGGGTCGGTCGTGTTAGGGTAGGTACCCTAACACGACCGGACCCCCCCCCCCCCGGGGGCACGTTTTGGGCGAGTTTTTGAAAAATGTGCGATTTTATGCCCGCGGGCGGGAGGTTCCGGTCCTGTTAGGGTACCTACCCTAACACGACCGGATCCCCCCGCCCGCGGGCACGTTTTGGGCGATTTTTGCAAAAATGTGCGATTTTATGCCCGCGGGCGGGGGGCTCCGGTCGTGTTAGGGTACCTACCCTAACACGACCGGACCCCCCCGCCCACGGGCACGTTCTGACCACATTCTGGCACCCTCCGGAGACCTCCCAAAACACTCCTCTCAACACTTCCGGCAGTGATTTCGCTGCACACGCCGTGCACATATATCAAGTATGTAATTGAGTGCTCATCCAGTGTTTCTTTCACGAGACTGAGGAAAGGAGGAAGGGCCTGTTCACCAATTTGGTCAAGAATCGACCTTGTGTCCGTACTTGAGAACATCTCTCTAACAGCAGTCCATGTTTTTGAACTGGACATACTTGAAACACAATGTTGAAGAGCTCGTAAAGTGAAAGAACGCCCTCTCATTGCAAACCGAGGAAGCTGTGTGGAAGTTCCTGGTAAACCTGGATTACGCTGGTAAGGAGTATTGCGATTCCATTGCTTTCTAACATGTCCGTGCTCAATGGAGCGAATAGTTTTCTCTACAGCCGTTGCTGTTCTTCTGGACGTCTTTTTGTACTGTCTCTTAAATAGCAGGTGTGCATGTTCGTATATGCCTGCGTCGTAGTACTTGATACTTCCCAGACGGCGAATATTGTCCACGAGATGATCGAGAAGATGAAACTTCAGAGTTCCCAGTCTGGAGGGATGAAAATCCGCCAGAGTCTTTGTTGCGGAACGCTTGAAGGCTTCAATCTCCGAACTAAGACACAGGAGAGAGCTTTCAGTCCAATACGGGTCACGACTGTATCTGAATAAAGTCGAAAGCAAGTCCGGGTACTGAGAAAAAATGGTGGTGATTGGGGCAACGTCCTGTGCTCTACAGCATTTGTCAAAGAATGCTCCTATGAAGGGGAAGACCATTTCAAGAGCTTCGTAGTTTTTGGCCTCCAGCATTCCACGGAGACCGTCTTTCGTGAAGATACCATTCAAAGATTTGCTTTTCTCCTGCGTAGAGAAATCGAGATGTAAACCTTTGGCAGGAGAATCGCGTTCTATGGCAGCTAGAATTGCGTTTGAATGATTGAGAAGTTGGGTACGTATCGTTCGGAATGAACGCGATGCAGATGTTCCAATTGCGATGCACAGGGTGTCTGACTGCAGTCTCTCGATTGTGGTCATTTTTATCAGCTTCGAGATGCCGAGATGCAAGTTGTGTAATGGTTCGAATGAGAACATACTGTATGGAGACAATCCCGGGATCATTCCAAGGCTTACGGAAGTTTCGAGGAACGAAGGAATGAGAGATATGGAATTTGAACGCATCCGAGTATCCGCTTGAGATCTCCTCTCCCTCGCACGACGTGGACGTCTTTCCGCCTCGTCTTTTTGTGCATGTTGCAAGATAGCTGTGTATGTCTTTCGGATGCTTTTCGTGTGCTTTTGAGAACGTCCGTTGAATGAGGTGGGAATAGGACTGCATAAAGATGAGCGAGGGGCTTTGCATCTATGACACGGGCTTTCCGTTTTGGTCCCATGAAGAATGGACAGAATGTCCTTAGCCTCAGTAATATCCGCACAATAACTTGCAAGCAGAGGATGGCACACTCGACTTAGTTTGTCTTCGCTGATGAATTGAAAACCTTTCTGCGTGAGATTTAGAATGGGCTCCAGGACTTAACGAAGAGATTTTTGAAGGATTTGCATCCTGGACTCGCGTAGAGACTTGCTAGAAACGAATGGCATTGCGTCTGCTTCAGATGCGGAAATCTCGATCAGTGTGGTAGGGAAGTATGCCGCTACTGTGAGGTCATCACGGATGCACTTACGACGTACCTCATAGGAGAAGTTGAGAAATATGAGGTGAAGAGGATAGACGGTCACCGATGTTTGCTTTAGAGTTGTTGAAGACTTATTGGTGTATACCTGCAGAAGACCTACGAAAGATTCACTGTAACTTATTTCTTGGGAGTACCACACTTTTCTACTATCCAAAGAGCCCATGACCATTTCCTTAAGTTTTGAGGTGGCGTCTCTTGCGAGAGAGCCGGACATGGGGTGAGATATTTTCGTGGAGTGGGTCTGAGGTATAGGGTGGAAGAATGTGTTTTCGTTGTTAGCCAACTGGAGCTGTTTCAAAAGTGTCTGAACGGGGTCTCTCGTGTAGAGGGTGGCGCTGAACTTACATCCTTCTGGCGAGACAGTTCTTCGATTGAAACCGTCCTTTGAGGCGTATCGTTCGAAAATGGAGTTCTTCAGTTCTGTACAGCGCTTGGAACTTGTTATGGTCTCTTTGAATCGCTTCTGCGAGAATCGCGGGTCCCGAAGTAGCCCAATTAGCTCGTCTGCCTCATGATGACCAAGGTTGGAAGCTACTGAAGCCAGACAAACCGATAGATAATCCACATGCAAATCACCGAGGGCCTCCTCAGAAGGCACTGGGCGGGAACTGGTTCCGTGTTCTCGCTCTAATGACGCGGGACCCGGGGAAGGAGAGACACAATGCGAAGTGTCCGGAATAGGAGTGGCGCACGGAGTGGGGTCAACGATTTCCTCGGACACCGGAGGCTCGGGAAGGCGACAAGAGGCAGTGACCGTTTCGGAAGATGCAGCCGCGGGCGCGGAAAGCTTGAGACGCTTGCTTCTCCGAATGGGCCGCCTATTGTCGTCTTCCAGCGCTGCTTTAAGACGAAATGGGCAATGGTTGACATGCTGTTGAAGAGATGAGACTCCTCGGCCAGTAACAAAGGGGCACCCACGCTTCTTATGTGTACAGTAGTAGACCATGGGAAGAAGAAATGAACGAGAAACGACGACAAAGACTGCAAGGGAAGGTCGTCCGAAGGGAGAAGGAGGTCGAGCGACAGTCAAGATCGACGTCATGCTGAGAACGGAGAATATATTTTGAGTTTAAATCACGTGCTTTCGTTCAAAAAGGAACGTAGGTACACGTCGACCTCAACAGAAGGGTGTACTTCTCGTATTATCTACCACTGGTTATAAACCTGTGGTTTCGCAACGTTGTACGCTGTACACCTGTCCAATCTCGCACAGAAAAATAAATCTCTTCCCTCCGCCGCCGCCGCCGCGCCTCCGATGTCCGACCTTCCGTTACCGTCGTGATCCGTGCCATCCACATCCTCGCGTTATACTCCGCTCCGTCCTTCTTTTTTCCTCCCTCTACTTTATGGAGGCTCCTTAAAGTAGAGGGCGGAAAAAAGTAGGACGGAGTCATCCGTATCTCACGGATGTATTCCGTGCAGTCTATTCGTACGTTCTTCCATATCCTTCCACGTATCTTTGCTCTAAACTAACCAATCCTCACCGCGTTTCTTCGCGCTCTGCGACATGTAAACGGCAGGAAATAAGCTAATCACCTTCAATTTCTTCTATTTCTTCAAGATATAGAACGAGTTGAAGGGTGAAAACGGGAACCCGGTAACCCAAAGCGACGACTGTAAGTACGCGAACAATGGTTCATTTCGTTGCGCCATAGGTTCTAGCTTCGCTTCTTGCGCTACTTTTCAAAAGTAGCGCAAGACGCGAGAAGCTAAAGCCTATTGCGCAACAAACCAAGTTGGTTTCTTGGCGATCTTGGATCTCTGAGTGTTCAGGATAGACGATTCTGGTTTGGTTGGGACATAGGCTGCTCTCTCGTTTATCGCATCTTGGGGTATTTTTGCTGCATGGGCATTCTCAGTGTCGTTGCTTGTGAGTCCTCGCTTCGAGACCTTTCGCGGTTTATGATGAATGGATTGCTGGTAATCTAACCGATCCCTTTCCTGCTTCTTCTTCCTTTTGCGAGTTACTAGGTCCCTCGACTTTTCTAGCGCAAAGTTTCTCTTTTGTTTTATCAATGGTACGTTCCATCGCATTTCAAATGTATCCAACGGATCATTGACTAACTTATGGATACTTTCTGCTTGCGTATACAGGTAAATGACTTTTGATGCGGACGTAGCTCAAGAGTTGCAGGTGCAGGTTCCTCAAGTAGGGAACCATGCATCTGGGCATGGTTCCCTACATGAGGAACGGAGAGAATGAGGCGCTTCGCGCCTCATCCTCTCGGAGTGCGTATTTGTTCTACCGATAGCGCAATTTGGTGCAGGTGCCCTCTGCGGCATCTGCCGCAGATTGCGCCTACACCCGCTTCATCTTGGGGAAATGGTACATGTAATATAGCGAAGTAGTGGTTAGCAAAAGCGGTCGATAGAAGAATAGATACGAATAAAACGGTATGATTTCATAATGGGCATCATCTGTACTAGCAACAGTATTCCATGCGTTGCAGGGTATCATTCCGCAGAAGGTATCATGTAATGTGCACCTTAATGGAAACTGAACCTAGACTTCGCGAAATATAGTTCAGGTAGCCCTCGACTAAAGAACTAGCACAACTGAAAAACCCACCAGTATTTGCTGCACAGCGATTCTGGACGACCCAAGCAATTATCTTCAAATTTTGAAATAATTGATCTCGATACTTTTTCAAAAAATTTACTCGACGACCCTTGCCACTTTCTGGACGACCCTCGCCAAAAACTAGCATCTGCAAGAGACAGACGTAGCCCTGAGGCCACTCGTGGAGTCCATGGTGATACTCGAGGTCGGACGCCGTATTCCTCACAGGGTTAGTGCTGAGTGGAAGGCCTGCTGGATAACCTTGTCCAGCGGGTGGCTTCTAAGATGACCGTCACCGGAATTCTGGACGGCGCTATTGCCACCAGTGTGCAAATTGAGGTGCAGCGCCGTCTCCAGCTCGCTCCTATTGGGTATGAGCAACCTGTCAACCGTCAGCCGGCCGTCTCGATATGGCAACCGACTACTATCCCTGCCGAACATGAAGCAGATTCCAGACCCGGCAGGGACCCCAATATTGATAGACCCGACTTGGGCATTCCCCTCCCAGGGAAGCATAAGAGTACCGGTCGCGATTCCCACGTGGGTCGTGATAAGGGAGAACCCAGAAGTCTACAAGCCGACGTCGGAACAGGAGAAAGTCATCCCGCATGGGTCGTGGCTTTTCCGACTCGGACGACACGCAGTCTGACTCAGACAGGTCAGACGCGGTCGACTCGGACGACTCCGACCCCGAAGTGGACGTTTCGCATTTGCGCCGCATTCGACCCAACAATGGGGACTTTTCTAAAGTGCTTAGCTTCAAGCACTATCGCTCGAACGACGGGAGTAGGCGTTACAACGCTTCGGTCGCTCGCGCAGTTGCGAAGCATGCGAAACGCATGCAACTGCAAATGCCCTTGAAGTTTTCGGGCAAAGATCCAATTTTGGTCTTACAGTTCTTAGCCGCGTTCCGGAATGTGTGTGACCAGAATGGTGTACACGAAGGAGCAGCCCTCTGGCTGTTTCGCTTCTTTCTGGAGCAACCCGCTAGGGACACAGTAACCGCCAAGACACTGGCGAACCCGGGGCCGTGGTCGAGAAGAGTTCTGAGCTCCTCTCGTCCTACCCCGAGGTGGTCAACTACCTCTTTGAGGTTTACGCGACGGAAGATGCCCTATCGGAGGCCTATCACGACTTCATCACACACCGCCAGAGCTCATCGGTGTCTGAACGCGAATTCGCTGACCAATTGTGGACGAAGAACCTCCGATGCGGAAACATCTTCCCTGAGGGTCGCCTCAAGGCCCTTTTCGTCGAGAGATTGCTTCCCGCAATCAGGGCCGGTGTACGCATGTACTCGTCAACGCATCCCAAAGTGGTTTTCCGCCAGCTCGTCAGCAATGCTGAAGGGCTGGGTGATACCCATCGGGGAGGCAAGATGTACTTTAAAACACTGGAGGCGGCGAAGAGCGCACAAACCCGAAGGATCTCATCGAAGGCTTCGCTGAGTGTCTCAACTGACACTGATGAACCCGACTTGGGCGTGAATTTTGAAGACGAGGACGCCCTGGCCCTTGCTGTTCAAACAGCGGCGCCCCCGTCTACTCCTTCCTTCTCTTCTACGGGTACTTCCTCTCCGTCTGCGATACAACCCCGACGGGACTTTAACTACGCGTCCCCCAGGGTTAATCCAGTAACGCCCCCTCACCCTATCAAAACCCATTGTCATGAAATCATCCTGCGGCGGTAAATAAAATTGATGCCTTTCAATAAAATGTAAGGGCACTTTCGAAGGATTTAATTTTTTCAAAAAATCACGCTCATGGAAATGTCAGTGAAAGAAAAACTTACTTATTTCTCAATGACGTTGGCCATATTACCTTACCACACCAGTCATCTTGTCTGCGAGTCTACTGAAAACCCTTTTAGTTTTCCTTTAAGGAGTTTTGCCTGCGTCAGGCGCCACCACCGTATCGCACGGTACCGAATTCGGACAACAGAACGACTCCCTGTCGTATCTGTCTGTATACCTCTCGGCCTTGCTGCAAATGGCTCCCGCCCGAATACCGGAACACGTTGGTGCAAGTTCGCGAAGCGATTTATCACCAACGTGTCGCCGAAGGGTACTATAAGCCCCGCCAGGGACAGGCGCCTCCTCAAAACCCAAGTGGGCACTTGCCCTCAGGTCAGGCTGCAGCGCGGGACCGTTACCCGCAAGCGAGAGCGAACCCCGTGGGACGTGCTCCTGCATCTTCGCGGAGCCCTCAACGGGTCAATCAAATCCTCTCTTCTGAGGAAAGTCCTAGCGAGGACAGCGCACACCCGAAGGGAAACGAGACGGAGGAAGCATAGGGGCCACGCTTTCCTCCCGAGGTACGAGCCTCACCCCCCGGGCTGACGCAGAATCCAACCCACTATGGGATTCTGAGGACGTCCACAGTAATAATCCCTTGGGTCTGATGAGAACGACGGCCCCGATATGGGTGAAGTATTTATTATGACCCGAGAGAACTATAAAGTCCACATGGAAGCGGGACTTACGAAGCGCACGACCAAAACCCTTTTGGGTATTCTAGACACTGGCGCTGGCCCAAGCATCATACATGCGAAGAATCTCCACCTGGGTACGAACGGTTTCTAAACCGCAAACGGACCCCTCGGGTTTTCAACGCGTCGAAAAAACCCATGAATATACTGGGAACCATCGTGCTTCCGACCCGACTGGGAAATTTGGAGCAGCGCGTACCATTCCTAGTCGCCACGAATCTGGCAGTCGATGCCCTGTTGGGAACTTCATTCATCGACCGCCACGTCCGTGCCATATATCCGCGCGAGCGCAAGGTTGTTTTTTATGGTACATCACCTGTAGCCATTGTCAGTGCTTCTCGAGGACCCCTTGGGGATAAGAAGGTGTTAGACCAATTACCTCGGAACACTGTATCCAACAAGGTCCGCCTCGCTCAACGCTTTCCATACCCTCTATGACCCAACGGGAAGTGCTAGTCACGTGTGAGACACCAGGATTGGTTTTCTTGCAGAAACACCCGAAAACGGTCTCACGAGATCATTTGCTCATGGCCAACGGTGTCTTGGACATCATTCCGATCCGTCCTTTAGGGTACTCGTCAGCAATTTCTCCCATCGGGAAGTTCGCATGCCCAAGAATATGGTCATTGGACTCGCTTTACCAGCCCCTCGCTTGCTAATGATACTTGAAGACGGTCCCAGTGGGTCTCGTCTTAAAGAAGGGGAGGGTACACCCAGCGAGGGCCTCGAACACGACGACTCGGTTGAGAAGAATGACCCGCAGGCAGCGAAAGACTGGCGCGAACTAGCCCAGATTGGTGAAGAATTCTCTTCCCACAAGGGCCAAATTATCGACCTTCAACAGGACTTTGAAGATATGTGTTCGGGCCGCCCCGGTCACATAGACGCGGCCTTACACAGGATTGCATTCGAACCGGGTTCACAACCGGTTTGTCAAGTTCCTTACAGGGCTGGGCACAAGGCCAGAGCAATGGAAGGCCTCGAGGTTCAACGTATGTTGGACTCGGGCGTCATTGAACCTTCAAAAGCTGAATGGGCAAGCCCTGTAGTGTTTGCCCAGAAGAAGGACGGTAGCTGGCGGTTCTATATTGACTACCGCCCGCTCAACGCCGTGACTCCTCGGAACGCATACCCCATCCCACGTATGGGTGAGTGTATTGATTCCCTTGGGGAAGCCACCATCTTCTCAACCCTCGACACCAATAGTGGGTATCGACAGGTTGAGATTGCGGAAGAAGATCGCGACAAGACGACATTTGCATCCTATATGGGTTTGTACCGCTTCATGCGAATGCCCTTCGGGTTGAAGAATGCGCCCGCTACCTTTCAGAGGGCGCTGGATATCATTCTTAATAAGGTCAAGTGGCAGTACGCTCTGGTGTACTTGGATGACGTCATCATCTACTCCCGCTCTGTGGAGGAGCACTTCGGGCACGTTCGCCACGTGTTGACCCTTTTACGGGATGCTGGAGTCACTCTGAAGCTGAAGAAATGCTTCTTCTTCCAGGCCTCTCTACACTACCTTGGACACGTAGTCCGGCCCGGAAAACTACAGGTTTACCAGAGGACGTGCGATGCATTAGGCAGGCTAACCGCCCACGACCCAGACGGGAATCCGCTCCTTTGTAGGACTGTGCAATGTGTTTCAAAGATTTGTCCCTAACTTCGCTCGCATTGCTGCACCTTTCAACAGGAAACATGAGAAGGGACAACCAGATAATTTTGGGATACTGAGCGACGAAGAGTACGAGGCCTTTCATGAGTTACGAGATAGACTGATCTCATCACCAGTTTTGGCCTTACCCGTACCGGGACGTCCGTACCTGCGGGACATCGACGCGTGCGATGTCCAGGTTGGCTGTACTTTACTCCAACAACAACCGGATGGGAAGAAGTATAAACCCGTTGGGTATTAGAGCCGTTCCCTCTCGCGAGCGGAGCGGAAGTACACGACCACCGAGAAGGAATGCCTCGCGGTTGTTTGGTCAATGCTCCTTTTAAGGCCATATCTGGAAGGTGAAAGATTCACCGTGAGGACTGACCACCACTCGCTGAGGTGGATCCTCAATTTAGCCGACTGTACCGGACGACTCGCACGCTGGTGCCTATGCTTGTCAGAGTTTGACTTTGACGTGGTGCACCGCGCGGGTGTCAAACACCAAGCTGCTGACGCACTGTCCCGTTTAGAGACCGAGGGTCTCGATGAAGGGCCTCTTGAGGACGACATACCCTGCTTTGCAATGGAACCCGACTGGGACTGTGATTGCCTCGTGGCTACAGTCCAAGAAGGGGAGACCCTTTTCGAGAACGTCCTCATTGATTGGGAGGACTCTGACAGCGCGAGCGAACCCACAGGGGATGATGATGTACTGGCCGTGGACACGGAGCAAACGGAAGTACTGCCTATTCCAACCGGTGAACTTCTGGCGGAGCAAGCGAAAGACCCGTGGTGTAAGGGTATCGCTGAATCCGTTGGACAGACCAGTTTCGCTTCGGATACGACCATCATGGCTTCCACTCAAGGACCTCACCTCTGGACGGTGCAATTTAGCGCCTGATCCCTCCAACCCTGTGGGACCGCGTACTCTATCTATCGCATTATCCCAGATTGGCTGGTCCCTGGAGGGAAGAAAATGTAGGCGACCCTCAGACGGGACTTCTATTAGCCATTCATGGCGAATGACGTAT
The DNA here is from genome assembly GCA_022539475.1 of Gracilaria domingensis. Lineage (NCBI taxonomy): Eukaryota > Rhodophyta > Florideophyceae > Gracilariales > Gracilariaceae > Gracilaria > Gracilaria domingensis. The sequence goes on along the minus strand of VCMS01000169.1, from coordinate 554 downwards.
ATGGGACCCTCAAGAATTGTCGGTCATGCGCTGCGACGCGAGGTACGTAGCACAAGCATCAGAAGTATCTGAAGCTATTTCTCGCAGCGGGTCCTCTCGAATTTGTCGCTATGGACATAGTCGGCCCACTCACGAAGACCACACATGAGAATCGCTTTATCTTGGTCATTACTGACCGCTTTTCCAAGCTGGCTCTCGCTATTACCTTACGGGCTACAGAAGCTAACAATATCGCGCTTGCCTTCATGGAGCACTGGGTATTCCCATATGGGGCACCCCAGTACTTGCTGACCGATATCGGACCGCAGTTCGTCGCGAAATTCTTCGAAGCCTTTGCGAGGATCTAGGTTTGCGTCATTTGCTGACGGCGGCCTACCACCCGCAGACTAACGGACAGGCGGAGCGTTTTAAATTGAACCCTTGTCGGACGCCTTAGGCATTACGGTCATGAGCCACCAAAGCTGAGACATGAATGATTTCGTCCATCCCTTGCGTCTTCGCGTACAACTCCCAGGTCCATCAGACACCGGGACAACACCTTTTGACTTGGTGCT
>VCMS01000168.1:0-119650 GCA_022539475.1 Gracilaria domingensis | reverse complement strand
AACCGAAGTATTGTTTTCAGGGTCGAGCCCGGGGATTTCGTCAGTGAGAGCGTCGCTCTTGGTGTTTTGCTGCAGTCTCTGGTTCTCTTTCTCCAAGCTTCGTCGTATTTCTGGCAGTTTGGTCATATCTCTCGCATAGGAATCGTTACGGCGGAACTAAGTGTCTTTGCAAGCTGTTCTCCGCTGCAAGCGGGAAAGAAGTCGGCTAGCGAGCCCAACTATGGAACCCATTGGCAGTGTCGGCCTGAGTCCTGTGGCTTCAGTGAGTTTGATGTCCCTACTCTTTCAGGTTCATTTGTGTCGCCGAGCAGTTCGTTTTCGGATGATGTGCTGTTGCCATCTTCATCTCCTGGAATTGTTTCAGGGGTTCCCGTTTTCTCCCAGTTTGTCCGAATCGACAAGTTTTAGTAGTGGATCACCTTCGTTTGGAAGCATAACGGGAGCAATAAGTTTGTCCCCGAGCTTAGCTCTGTCAAGTGCATCTGGAGTGGTTCCTAGTGTCACTCTGGAACCAAGCAATAGTGCAGTAGCAGGCCCAGATATGTCACCGAGTCCAAACTTGATGTCAGTCAGTGCATCAGGACCCTCTTTGCCCCCGACCTCTCCGTCTTTCACCGCTTCGGAGGTGGATAACTTTGCTTCGCCGAGTGCAAGTGCTGTGAGGGAATCTTTTTCCCTAGTCCAAGTTTGGACGGGGTTGAGCCAGTTCTATTGTCACCTAGTGAAGGTGTTGATTCAGAACAACTTTCGGGGTCCAATCCTGCGACAAGTGTGGACGAAACCTCTTCGACAGTTGTTTTGAGTCCAAGTGTATTGCCATCCCCGATAGTGCGACAAAGCCCACCTGTCGAAGAAGAGTCACCGACTATGTCTCTGGTGAGCCTTGAACCATGGGTACCATCAGTGAGTCCTTCGCCTAATGGAACTGCACTTGGGGTTGATCCCGCTGGCGAATCAGGCAACGATGATGGTAGTTCTCCACGTTTCATATCTCCCGTTATAGGGAGTGACAGTGGTAACGCCGACTCAGGTCGGGATAGCTCCAGAGGTGGAGGATCTTTTCCTGGAGGCATTGGTGGTATGAGCGGCATAGCAGTAGGTTCTCTTGTTGTCGTTCTAGTTGTTGGCGTCGTGGTTTACAGATCTTGTGCAGTATTTCCGGACTTTGGAAAAGCCCCGGTCTCATCGCCTTCAGAGAGTTCGAACCATGAAGGTATTCTGATGTCGAGCAGGATAAGCTTTGAGTCAGATGATGATGATGATGACGACTCACCATGGGCCCAAGTGTGGCGAAGTGCATCCGAACTGTCGGACTCAGTAGTGGAAATGGGGCAGGAAGCTGCTGCCGCGGTAGGGGGACAGTTTGCTGGCCTTATGAGGCCTGGTGCGGCACGTGTGCGTCCTCCTCAAGTGATAACCAGGCTAGCTGTCCCTGGGATGTGTTTGGCGTTGAGTCAGTTGTCTCCTGATTCTACGGGATCAGACGCTACTTCCTCAACGTCAGCCCACTCTTCTGACCCCCCTTCCTTCCCGTCTCTAGGAGCATCATCTTCATCCCAAGAGCGATCAAACTCGGAACTAGGGGCTGAACTCCCACAGCAAGGGAAAAGGGGAGCTGCCGTGGCGGAGAAGCCGAGACTGGATCTTTTGTTCGTTTTCGACTCATCAGGTGCCCTCTCGTGGAGAGATTATCGTAGACTGAAGGAGATCCTTTCTACTCCTGGAGGTGTGATTGACAATGTACAAAAGCAAGTTCACGACGGATCTCGGGTTGGATTTTTGGAGTATGCGTATGACTCCGTGGTTGTTTCTGAGCTCGACAGGGATCTCGATGCCGTTAGGAGACGAATTCTGAGTTCATTCCAAGGCGATGCAAATAAATGGGACACTAACGACATGTATATATACGAAGTCGGAGATAAAATGTGGGGAAATGCGTTGAGAAAGGTGGACAGCTTGGTTAATGATCCTGAAAAGAACAACGATATTCATACAATAAGTGAGGGTGACATCGAAGAGCCATCAACTGTGCAAGCAACAGAAGTACCACCAGCAATGAATGGGATGTGTAGGGAAGCCCATCTGGCCTTGAAATGGTCCAGGTATGAAATAATACCACCGGCCGCGAACAAGCACATTCAGACACAACTGTTGAACGCTCGAAGACTCCGGCGTGTCGTCTTGATAAATGCGGGAGAATTGACCAAAGGTGGTGCAGGTGGTCAAGGATTGAAGTCTGCTTTCAAAGAGAAAATGGAAATGGAGAAGCTAGGAATACGTGTTGTTACAATTGGTATTGGAGAGGGCCAGGACCCTGAGCTTGCAAAGCTAGGGACTGGGAAGTCGTCTTTGAGCGCTTCTTCGGTTGCTGATGTCGTTACTTTAGTGCCGAAACTTGTTGAAATGATTGTAAGGTCGGATTATCGGTTTGACGGTCAAGTATTGCGAAGCGCACCGGTAATTAGGAAACGAATGAAGAAGTCCAGGGAAAAAGCCAAGGAAAAGAGGAAGCAGGTGTATAATGCTCTTCGTTTGAAGAACAATGCCGCCGACAAAAACATTCGGAAAGGAATATCCAGGAGGGCTAGCGAGCTTCCTCCTTGGTTCACTGATAGCGATAATATTGACTAAACAACTTAGCTCGCGGTCTCAATTAGTGTAGCCGTAACATTCAAAACATGCCTAAACTTATCTAACCAATATCAAAAAACATAAAGCAAACACTATGTCTAAACTTGCATTTTTTCAACACGACCAACGGTCATGACGATTGTCTTCACCACTAGTTCGATCATTTCTTACGCACCGGAGGCACCCTCATTGACTCAATGCTGTTGGCAGCCTGACACACTATCAACAAAGGGATGAACGCCTTAAAAGGAAAAAAGAATCTCCGAGGCCAGAAATTGTGGGGAGCAAGAGTTTTGCACCGTAGTATGTTTATTGGAAACATTGCAGGTAGTCAGAATCCCTTATTCGCTTACAAGATGCTAAGCTAATGTCATGCGACTCATGTCCTGTTGGGGTTTCACTCTAATTGGTTAAAACTTCAATGGATAGTTGGCAGCTAGCAAAAAGGATGACTGGAGCTCGGGAAGAAAAATGGTCGCTCGCTACCTTGGATTGACGGGGTAATCGGAACTTTGCAACTGTCCATAATCTTCTTGATTTCCATGACTGCCTCCTCCGTGCTGTGTTCGCTGACAACGATAATTTCCGCCATAAAGTGGGGAATACCGTCTTCCGGCCCACAAACCTTATCTCCTTTATGCTTCAGATAAGCAATCTTCAGCACCAACTTGCTTTGCCTAGCAAATTCTAGCCAGTCGTCATCGTTTATAACACCAGAATATGGAACATTGATAGCAGACTCTGCCATAAACTTGAGCGGCTCCTTCGGGATAAGCGGTCGTATAGGAATCTTTAAAGCGGTCATGCGGTGCTCCTCAACCAAGTCTATCCCCCATGCCAACAGGTTTGCATCGCGAACAGAGACACCGCCCATTCTAGCATTAACCTCAATTAGACGGGGACCACGTTTGGTATACCGCAATTCTACGTGAAAACAGCCGTTTCGGAAGCCCAAAGCCAGGGTACTGTCAATGGCCAGCTTGACGATTTCTGTCTGTTTCGTCTCCGGATAGGATGAAGGACAGTTGGTGCCTGTTTCTTGAAAATATGGCTCCCAGCAAGCCCAGTTATCCGAAACCTTAGCATAGACAACAGTGCCTTCAGAAAGTAAAATATCCACATCGAACTCGTCTCCGTCATAATATTCCTCAACTACCATTTCTGTTCCCTGAGCCCAGATAGTATCCTCCTCGACATCAAATGTACCAAACAGTTTCTCATATGATTGCATGGCATCCTGAACAGATTCGGCACGTGTAACACCCATCGAGGCAGCGCCAAACACAGGCTTGAGAATGATGGGGAATCCAACGTAATCACACGCAGCCGGAATGTCATCGACTTTGAGAACTCTTCTAAAGCGCGGCACAGGCAAACCAGCCTCAGCCATGGTCTGGCGAGTCTTACGCTTATTGCGAGCCTTCTCACAGCTTTCGATTGAGTTTGTCTCCACTCCAAGCGCGGTGGCAATGCGGGCGGCCAAAGGGACTGCGTTTTCGTAACAGGTGGTGACAGCATCAAACTCGCCTTCGACAGTGGATTCTAGAATAGCTTCCATAGCGCGCTCGAACAGGCTGTCATATGCTGTGAAATCGAGCTCTATGAACTGGTGTGCGGAACGAGTGGGACGGAAAGCGGCTGCGCGAGGAAGTCGGCCGCGGACGGGGTTTGTGGCGGCGGAGGCGCGGCGGGAACGCGAACGCGTTGAAGGCGGTTCGCTGGCGACGGGTTGTTGCAGACGCGCGTCGTCAGACATGTCATAATGTCATTCTGTCGTACTGGCAGCGGGCGAGGTCAAGTTGTGTTAGGTTCGCTACCCTAACACAACTTGACCACCGTGCCCGCGGGCAGGTTACGTTTTGGACGGCGTTGCGTGCGGTGTGTGTTTTGGGAGGTCTGTGGGCGCTACCAGAATGTGCCGAAAACGTGGCCACGGGCGGGGGGGGTCGGTCGTGTTAGGGTAGGTACCCTAACACGACCGGACCCCCCCGCCCGCGGGCATAAAATCGCACATTTTTCAAAAAATCGCCCAAAACGTGCCCGCAGGCGGGGGGTCCGGTCGTGTTAGGGTAGCTACCCTAACACGACCGACCCCCCCCGCCCGCGGGCATAAAATATCACATTTTCTAAAAAACCAGCCGAAACGTGCCCGCGGGCGGGGGTCCGGCTGTGTTAGGGTAGCCACCTTAACACAACCGACCCCCCCACGCCCGCGGGCACATTCTGGCCACATTTTGGCACCATGCCGAGACCTCCCAAAACACCTTCCTCGACACTTCCCGCATTCATTACGGTGCACCCGCCCGCCAACACGTGGACGCTGCTGGCCACGTAAATTGGCGGGAGGTAAAAGGGCTGTACAGACAACGCCGTCTGTACATAAATGAGAGTAAATCTCCATTATTATGAGCGCTTAAAGAGCACGATTCAAGAACGCACCCATTACTCGTATTAAAACCATTTTTCAGCGTTTTAAAACCTCCAAAAACACAGTTTGATGCATTACTCACAGTCCTTTTGTTGCAAGCACAATATAAATTCATCAGACAAGACTCAGCTATTTTTCGTATACAATTAATGCTCACCTAATAAGGGAACTCACGACCATGTGTTTTCTACACGTTGTGTACGTTTTAACACACTACACTATTTACACTCCTCAAAGCAGCAAGGTGACGAACTACAAAAGCGCCTCAACAGCCGCACGCACGAAAGCAGTAATTCGCCGGGATGAGCGGCAGGTGAACAGAGTGACGAAAGTAGATAGCTAACTAAAATACTCGCCACCATTGTTTCCGGTGAAGAAACATATTCTACCGATGATTTAGAAGAGGTAATATCGTCTAGCATGAGCGCACCAGCTCTGGCGTTTTATGTTATTACCTGAATTTAATTGGTTCGTTCCGAACGGGTGGTAAAAAGCAATGAAGGCCTTCAACGACCATAGAATCTCCGAATTATAGTCGTAGTGGATTTCTCTGCGCAACACTAAAAAGAAATAAATGGAGTTTTGACAAGCTAACTATTACATGATCCTCACAGGTCTAGAGAACGGGGGCTGTAACAGCTCCTATATGCTACATTCATTCAGTATAAAACTCTATGGAAGGAAAACGCGACAAGAGTCGTAGCTGAAAGCAAAACAGATGGTAGTCATGAAAACCCCTCAGCCCGGCGTGCTTGGGCTTGTAGCACATGACAATTGTTCCAATATTGAAATCGCATCGCTTCCCCTCCCATTAACAAGGCCTGTCACCAACATTACAAGAGAAGACATAAATCGACGTGTTGTGGAGATACTGTAAAATGCTGCCAATGGTTTTAGTTCTTCTTCTGCTAAGAGCCGTGATAAAACTTCAGAGTTCCACTTCCAATGCTATGAATTGCTGCCGACCACTTCGTCGAGGAGCATTTAAAGGCTTCAATCTGCCACCGAAGAGACGAAATAGAGCTTTCACTACATAATGGGCCACGATTGCCCCTATAAGTAGTCCAAGCGACGTCCGAGTACTGAGAGAAAATTGTTCTCATTGGGGCCGTGTCCTGCGCTCCCTATCAGATTTCAAAGAATTCCATCATGAAAGGAAAAACATGTCAATGTCTTTGTATGCTTTGGCCTCCGTCATTCGAAGGAGATCAGCCTTGGTGAAGGTTTCATTCAGTAACCTGCCTTTCTTCGGCGTGGACAAATCTATATGCAAACTTCTGGCAGAAACGTTGCATGGCATGGGAGATAGATTTGCGTTTGTAAAGTTCCGGATTTGAGTACGAATCGTTCGAAATGAACGTGACGCGGATGATTCTATTGCAGTGCTTAGGGTCTCTGACTACACTCTCTCGATTTCTGGAGTATTAATCGATTTCAATATGCCGAGATGCAGGTTGCGTAACTGTTCAAAGAAAGCTCTCCTTGTTCCGAACAGACTGCATGTAAATAACCCCTGGATGAATCTTACGGTCAAGGAGGTTTTGATGGACGACAGAATAAGAGATATGGAATTAGAACGCATGAGAGTATGCGACTTAGATCTCCTCTCCCTTGCACGACGTAAACTTCTTTCTCCCTCGCCTTTCTTTGCATATTCGAGAATGACTGAGTATGTCTTTCTGACTCTTTTAGTGTGGTTTTGAGAGGGTCCAGTGAATGACGTAAGAACATTACTGCATAAAGATGAGGGAGGGGCTTTGCATCTATGACAAGGGCTTTGCGTTTTGGTCCCATGAAGAATGGACAAAATGTCCTTAGCCTCAGGAATATCCGCACAATAACTTGCAAGCAGAGGATGGCACACTCGAATTAGTTTGTCTTCGCCGATGAACTGAAAACCTTTCTGCGTGAGATTTAGAATGGGCTCTAGGACTTGACGAAGAGATTCTTGAAGGATTTGCATCCTGGACTCGCGTAGAGACTTGCTAGAAACGAATGGCATTGCGTCTGCTTCAGATGCGGAAACCTCGATCAGTGTGGTAGGGAAGTATGCCACTACTGTGAGGTCATCACGGATACACTTACGGCGAAGCTCGTCGGAGAAGTTGAGAAATATGAGGTGAAGAGGATAGGCGGTAACCGATGTTTGCTTTAGAGTTGTTGAAGACTTATCGGTGTATACCTGCAGAAGACCTACGAAAGATTCACTGTAACTTATTTCTTGGGAGTACCACACTATTCTACTATCCAAAGAGCCCATGACCATTTCCTTAAGTTTTGAGGTGGCGTCTCTTGCGAGAGAGCCGGACATGGGGTGAGATATTTTTGTGGAGTGGTTCTGAGGTATAGGGTGGAAGAATGTGTTTTCGTTGTTAGCCAACTGGAGCTGTTTCACAAGTGTCTGAACGGGGTCTCTCGTGTAGAGGGTGGCGCTGAACTTACATCCTTCTGGCGAGACAGTTCTGCGATTGAAACCGTCCTTTGAGGCGTATCGTTCGAAAATGGCGTTCTTCAGTTCTGTACAGCGCTTGGAACTTGTTATGGTCTCGTTGAATCGCTTTTGCGAGAATCGCGGGTCCCGAAGTAGCCCAATTAGCTCGTCCGCCTCACGATGACCAAGGTTGGAAGCTACTGAAGCCAGACAAACTGTGAGATAATCCATATGCAAATCACCGAGGGCCTCCTCAGAAGGCACTGGGTGGGAACTGCTTCCGTGTTCTCGCTCTAATGACGCGGGAGCCGGAGAAGGAGAAACACAATGCGAAGTGTCCGGAATGGGAGGGGCGCACGGAGTGGGGTCGACGATGTCCTCGGACACTGGAGGCTCGGGAAGGCGACAAGGGGCAGTGACCGTTTCGGAAGATGCGGGCGCGGGTGCGGAAAGCTTGAGACGCTTGCTTCTCCGAATGGGCCGGCTATTGTCGTCTTCCAGCGCTGCTTTCAGGCGAAACGGGCAATGGTTGACATGCTGTTGAAGGGATAAGACTCCTCGGCGAGTAACGAAGGGGCACCCACGCTTCTTATGTGTACAGTAGTAGACCATGGGAAGAAGAACTGAACGAGAAACGACGACAAAGACTGCAAGGGAAGGGCGTCCGAAGGGAGAAGGAGGTCGAGCGACAGTCAAGATCGACGTCTTGCTCAGAACGGAGAATATATTTTGAGTTTAAATCACGTGCTTTCGTTCAAAAAGGAACGTAGGTACACGTCGACCTCAACACAAGGGTGTACTTCTCGTATTATCTACCACTAGTTATAAACCTGTGGTTTCCCAACGTTGTACGCTGTACACTTGTCCAATCTCGCACAGAAAAATAAATCTCTTCCCTTCGCCGCCGCCGCCGCGCCTCCGACGTCCGAACTTCCGTTACCGTCGTGAGCCATGCCATCGATATCATCGCGTTATACTCCGCTCCGTCGTACTTTTTCCCGCCCTCCACTTTATGGAGGCTCCATAAAGTAGAGGGCGGAAGAAAGTAGGACGGAGTCATCCGTATCTCAGGGATGTATTCCGTGCAGTCTTTTCGTACGTTCTCCCATATCCTTCCACGTATCTTTGCTCTAAACTAACCAATCCTCACCGCGTTTCTTCGCGCTCTGCGACATGGAAACGGCTGGAAATAAGCTAATCACCCTCAACTTCTTCTATTTGTTCAAGATATAGAACGAGTTGAAGGGTGAAAACGGGAACCCGGTAACCCAAACCGACGACTGTAAGTACGCGACCAATAGTTCATTTCGTTGCGCCATAGGCTCTAGCTCTGCCTGTTCGGGATAGGCGATTCTGGTACTTGGTTGAGACATAGGTTTCTGTCTCGTTTATCGCATCTTGCGGTATGTTTGCTGCATGGGCATTCTCGGTGTCGTTGCTTGTGAGTTCTTGCTTCGAGACCTTTCGCGGTTTACGATGATATGGTCGGCTGGTAATCTAACCGATCCCTTTCCTGCTTCTTCTTCCGTATGCGAGTTACCAGGTCCCTCGACTTTTCTAGCGCAACGTTTCTGTTTTGCTTTATCAATGGTACGTTCCATCGCAATTCAAATGTTTCCAACGGAGCATTGACTAACTTATGGATACTTTCTGCTTGCGTATACAGGTAAACGACCAATTTTATTTCATCTCTCCAGATCCATCATCGATCTTGAGAGACAAAATGAAATTGGTCGTTTTACTGTCTGACTGTTCGGGATAGGCGATTCTGGTACTTGTTTGGGATATAGGCTAGATTCTCGTTTATCGCGTCTTGCGGTATGTTTGCTGCATGGGCATTCTCGGTGTCCTTGCTTGTGAGTTCTCGCTTCGACACCTTTCGCGGTTTACGATGATATGGTCGGCTGGTAATCTAACCGATCCCTTTCCTGCTTCTTCTTCCGTATGCGAGTTACCAGGTCCCTCGACTTTTCTAGCGCAACGTTTCTGTTTCGTTTTATCAATGGTACGTTCCATCGCATTTCAAATGTATCTAACGGATCATTGACTAACTTATGGATACTTTCTGCTTGCGTATACAGGTAAATGACTTTTGATGCGGAGGTAGCTCACGAGTTGCAGGTGCAGGTTCCTCAAGTAGGGAACCATGCATCTGGGCATGGTTCCCTACATGAGGAACGGAGAGGATGAGGCGCTTCGCGCCTCATCCTCTCGGAGTGCGTATTTGTTCTACCGATACCGCCCTCTGCGGCAGCTAGCGCAGATTGCGCCTACACCAGCTCCATCATGGAGAAATGGTACATGTAATATAGCGAAGTAGTGGTTAGCAAAAGCGGTCGATAGAAGAATAGATACGAATAAAACGGTATGATTTCATAATGGGGATCATCTGTACTAGCACTAGTATTCCATGCGTTGCAGGGTATCATTCCGCAGAAGGTATCGTGTAATGTGCACCTCAATGGAAACTGAACCTAGACTTCGCGAAATACGGTTCAGGTAGCCCTCGACTAAAGAACTAGCACGAGTGGAAAACCCCCCAGTATTTACTGCACAGAGATTCTGGACGACCCAAGCAATTATCTGCAAATTTTGAAATAATTGATCTCGATATTTTTTCAAAAAATTTACTGGACGACCCTTGCCAATTTCTGGACGACCCTCGCCAAAAACTAGCATCTGCAAGAGACAGACGTACTTGCGTTTCGCACAAAACTTCAGCCTCGAAGTCGTTCTCGGCTCTAAGGAGGGGGAGATGTAGAGCAACGCAATTTGCGTGATTATCAGGATGATGCGCCTCATATACTCAGGGGAGTGATACGAGGATGCACTCGAAGAGTTATGAGTTGGACCCAATTTTGGCGGTTACTTTTGGAATGGCTTTCCCACAGTTACCTGTAATCAGGGTTGCCATTGCTGGCCAATACCGCTAGGTGGACGCGTGTACTACACCACCGTGTGTGTGCATATTACGGGACAATAGGTAGTGCACCTGAGGTGCCTGACACTGGGCTAGCCACGTGTACGGACCCCTGCGGGTGTGCACCACGTGTACATAGTTAGTTTAGACCTACTTAGGTGAGCTCGACCTCGTCGTCGCGAGCACCTTTGTAAAGTCAACCCGAGCACTTCTAAGTGAACTCTTTGTCGAGTAGCGCTCTCCTGAGTGGACTCTACACGAGTGAGGCTCTGGCGCCAACCGCCTACGTGGGTTATCACTCTCGCGAGTATAGCCACGTCTGGTTACGGTGGTCCTACCCTCTCGGTACCTTTGAGGAACATCTGTCGTTGATGTCGGGACCTGAGGGTCGTACCGAGGAGGTATAGGACTAGATTACGAAGTGATCCGACTCTGTATAGAGTTTTGCCGTGTTTACGGAAACCCGTGCATTACCGTTGGAGGATCTTGCCCCGCTCCGGGCACAGTGCCGAGGAGGCCCTACCCGTCGCGTGTGGGTGTTGTTTGGTTGTTGTTTTCTGTTGCTTTCCCTCTCGGGACTACACCTGTCATTGGTCGTGTTTCATCGTTGCCGATACCACCCCGTCTCTGGAGTTTCTCATCGTTTCCTCACCACGTGGCCTAGCACCTCTGTAGGTATAGCCAGTTGCCACTTCGGCCTTACAACCGAGTTACGGTGGTACAGAGAGCTCTGTCACTGGTCTGCCATCTCTCACGAGAGCGGACCTTCGGACAGTCTGGTGGGTTTCACTCTTCCGAGTTTGCTCCACAAAAGGAGGAAGGCGAAATATTTTTTTCAAAGAACCGCATAGCATCACCAAGAGTAACACACGTCCTATATTGCAGGCGCTTATGGCCACGTTGTGCTTTCGTAACGCACTGCGCCGCGCTTCGGCGCATGGAGACGTGCACATGATGCCGTTCGTCTTAGTCTTGCGGCGGTGCGCGGCGCACATGATGCTTTTTCTTGCCCCATTGCGGCGTATGGCACCGTGCACATAATGACGTTCGTTTTTGCCGCGCGGTTGCGCCCGGAGCATGATTTTGCTTTATCTCGACGCGCTGCGGCGCGCGGCGCTGTGCACATGATGAAGTTTGTCCTTGCCGGGCGGCGCCGCGCGGCGCACGATGGTGCATCGGCTGTGCTGCTCCTGCCGCGCATCGAATGGTTGTGACAGCTGAGAGGATGGCGCAGCTTGCACCCTGTGCCCTCATCTTATTTGGAATGAACTGGCGAAAAAATGTTCAGGGGGTGGCATTTTTTTTATACGTGATTGGCTCCTGACACTATCTTATTAGCATATTTGAATTTTGTTTAATAATGTTTTTGTAAAAAGGTACTATATTCCACGTGCTACGTGTACGCTGGAGCTTTATATGTCCAAAAAAACCTAAATGGAAAATACGATCTGCTTATTTTATCAATGTTTATTTTAATGGCCAATAACCATCGCTAATTTTAATTTTCTTCAAGGTGACGTTTTGATATTTAGGTAACCCAAAGACGTGTAGATAGGTTTAAACATGAACTAACGTTTAAGTGCAATTATGTTATGAGATGTTTTTGATATAGCATGAGCCAAATACATCTTTCAGAAAAGTGTTTCTAATAACATTTTGATACAATACGCAAAATGTTGGTTGAATATAACAAATACGTAAAAACAAATGTTTTGAAGTAGAAATAGCAAAACGTTTTATACCAATTTATAAACATAGGTAATCAGTAGAGTTGGATTGGACCAGTAGAATTGGATCAATAGAATGTTTAAAAAAGTCCTTGGGTTTTGGTTTTAAGTTTGATTTTCAAAAATTATTTTAATAAAAATTGAAGAATGATCGACTGTAACCTAGGTGTTGAAAAGGAACTTTTTTCTTTAATAGTTCTAATGTTTTGATGGATTTATGTTTGGTCTTATTTTAGTAAAATGATTATAATTATTGTAGACAAAATGTACTCATTATAAGTATTGGCTAACATATGACATTGTATTTTAGATAAAAAGTTGACAAATGAGCAGAACTCGTAGTTGTTTATCGTAGAAAAGAGATTTATAATCAATTGATCATTTTTTGTGTCGTATGTATTGTGTTTTTAGAAATGAACGTCAAAACATTCCCCAGCGAGCTCGTATTGTCCATTTGTCTAGCCAGAAATACTACCCTTTAGGCTTTTACTCTCTTACTGCAAATCTTCATGGTTTGTATATCAGTCGTCCACATTTCATTTGCGAATAGAGAGAGTCAATCGTTTTTATTTTTAAGTTCAATTGTTTTAGTTCTATTTTTATTTTTATCTATTTTAAGTGACGCTTTCGAAATTCGAAATTCGAATGCGAATTCTCTTCAAGAACTTTTATAATACAATTTCACTAGCCTTTTAGCACCCATATCACTGAAAAGAAACGTGGTAACCTACGCATTCAATCACTTCGGGGAACGATTCGGTAGCCCCTTTGCTGAAGGATGGCCCTCTACGGAAGTACGGAAGGTATAATTCGAAGTCGGCCATCTTGAGCCAACCAGCTGATGCTGCTCCTTTGTCTTTCGTACCACCCCATCACCCGATATCACACCCGTCCCCTGCGCGCGTTCTGCGACATTCTTCAGGATGACGTCTGGTGAATAAGTTTAGTTTAAAGCCTACATCGATCCGTGTCCCCCGCTCTGCGTCATACCTTAACATGATTCCCGAGCGCTTTGTGATGGTCATACTGTGCGCGGTCTGCTGCTGCATTAATTATGCTGACCGCGTCAACATGTCAGTCGCTATCATTAATATCGCCGAGCAGTACTCCTTCAATTTGCATGAGCAGTCCTTGATTATGTCCTACTTTTATCTGGGTTACTTACCTATGAACTTGGGCGGCGCTCTTCTTTGTCGACGTTTTGGGGCGAAAAACGTGCTCACCATTGGGGCCACACTATGGTCTTTCTTCACCGTCGTTACTCCAATTGCCTGTCTCATGGGCTTTAAAGTCCTTGTTGTTTGTCGATTTCTTATGGGCCTTTCCGAAGGCGTCGCATATCCTTCCGTATATCATTTTCTTTCCACCTGGATTTCCCCCACGGAACGAGCGAGGGGAGTCGCGCTGCTACTCAGTGGTACCCACGTAGGAACAACATTAGCTCTTATTTTGTCTCCGATTATAATTAGAGAAGCTTCATGGCAAGCTATATTCTATTCATTCGGCACTCTTGGCATGGTCTGGGTTGCAGTTTGGCAAATGATTGCCTACGATCGCTATGAGAAGGTCCAAGCTTCTGCACCACCCGGGGAAGAAAGTTCGTCGTCCTCGAGCTCAAACCAAGATGGCACGGAACAGAAAGAATATTTGTCTTCCTCCTCTCAAGAAGTGCGTTTGGTACTTGCAATCCTTCGAGACAGGCGCACCCTCGCTGTCTGTCTCACACAGGCCATGTTTGGCCTTGTGCATTTTGTTATTCTTAGCTGGCTTCCGTCCTACTTTAAGAACGTTTATGAGATTCAAACAACATCACTGTCTTTCACGTTTATCCCATACTTCTCAATGGCCGTGAGTGGCAACGTCGGCGGATATCTCGCAGATGCTCTATTGCAGGGTGGGATGTCGCTGACCAGAGTTAGGAAGGTTGTAACATTCGCAGCGAATCTTGGGGCTGCCACCATGTTGCTCGCGTTTGCAACAGCGAAAACAGTTGGCGTAGCCTTGGCATACATATCCCTGAGCTTGGCGTTTATGAGCTTGAACAGTGGGGGATTTGCGAGTTGCTATATGGACATGGCGGCACCAAGTGTGGTTGGAATTTTTAAGGCGACCTCGAACACCCTTGCAAGCCTTGGTGGCTTTATTGCACTCCCTTTGTCAACGAAAATCATGGATATGCTTGGAGGCTCTTGGCGTGCTATGTTTGCAAGCCTTAGCATATGTTACCTGTGTATGAATGTCATCTTCTGTTCATTCGTGGAATGCGAACGAGTTCTTGATGAAAGCAGCGGATTGCCCTCCAAGAGTGCGCTCGTTTCATGATAAGTGATCATGAAACGCATGCACCGCTGTATCATAAGAATGGGAGCTTAACATTCAAACTTGACTACACACTGGGTCTAACTTTGGTTGCAAATGGTTTTTTTGTTTTGATTATCAGAAGTATTGAAGCGTTGAAAAGCGCCCGGGGGTTTTTCTTTGGTGCAAGAGACCGCATAGATCATGTCTTTTAAGAGTTTGTGAGCTCTGTATCACTTACCAACGATAAGAGTGAGGACTTCTTGAAGAGCCTGGATAGGGGGATTTCGCTTCATTCGACACCAAGCTGCCATGTAACTTACAGAACTATCTAACTATACTTCCGCCTAGGCGCTTCCCTAAGTCCCCTATGGGTATCTTCGTTTTTTGGCGCGCACCGTTACAGAACGTCCAAGTTAACGCAGACGGCTACACGTAGCTTGAAAGACAGGTCGTTGTCCCATGTGAGGATCAAAGTTTCTAAACTACGTCAGAATATCTTGTGCCCGAACGTCCCTTCCAGGTTCCGTAACCATGCTACAACTAGTCCCTCGCAACATTTGCCACGTTCAGCGTTAGCGATTGGCCTGTCCGTCGGAAACAAATTTGCTAGCGATGAATATAGCACGAGCTCTCGCAGAACTATGGGTACTGGATAGCAGTAGTCTCTGCAAAAGGCATCTCAACACGATCTTTCCCCATCCAGTTCTGCCCCCACGGGTGCTTATCTGCATCACCTCAAGCTTTATTCGATTGGGCTTGAAACTTCACTCTTCTTGACTCTAGAAAAGGTATTCACACACATTCTTCTCTCATGAAAGCAAGTCTCAGTGCTCGCACTGTTCTCTTCTTCGATCTGTTCATTAGCGATCCTCGGCGCACCATGCATTATCTCGACGCACCTCCTCTAATTGTTCAGGGGTGAAGTCGTTATGGATATCGAATTCTGCACGGATTTGTTCAGGTGTTTTCCCTTTGATCATATCGGCAACCCTGACATTTAGAACGCAGCGCAACATCCAACAGGTCAGTTAGTTTTCGTTGTAAACTAGGAGATGAACCGAAAGAGGTGTCTCTTCTATGGCGCACTTACGTTTTACAAGTGAGGTCCAAAAGCGATTGAACGTCCAAGAAGTTCGCGGCCTTTCGTTTGCAAAGAGTAAGGTTCAGTCGTAGCCGCGGCAAGCGCTCTCGCTCTGTTAGTATAATCAGGGAACGCGAAAGGCTGAACAGAAAGAACAGAAAGGAACGGAAGATTTGGAGCACCTACCAGAATCAACTGAAACAAAGTGGATTTGTCAACCTGGACAAACGATCGTTCCCAACGATCAACTTCATCTCCGCTTGTTTGGTTGAGCTCTTGTTGGTAATGGAACCTGCAATACTCCACTACTTTGGCGAGAATCGCGGCTTCTACCTCCCCCATTGGAATTTCCATACCATCCACTTCGTCGACATCTTCAAGCATACCCTTGACGAAGTTAATTTGCATTGCAACGGGCTTCTCTACCTCGAAGATTTCTCCATCCTTACTCCGCAGCTTGAGAGTGATGCTGTTCGCTTGATTTGGTGCTTCCGTCATGGCTGAATGTCGCAGTGATGTTAGAAAGTTGGGCGCTTTGGCTTCAGGCTACGGATGAATTGTTGCGGGACTGCGAAATCCTAGATATCTCTGACGTGGACGTGGTCACTCAAGTAGCATCGCGTGTCTGTGATTTGGCGCTGGAAGGGTCATGTGATTTTTCCCATGCTTTTGCGAAAATGGATCAAAAATTGGGGTAGAGTTTGTCAGCGCCTTGGCAAAGATTTGTGTTTCGCATCACTGGAAAATTTTATCATCTCCCACATGTGTACCAAACGGTACCGTCGGTACCGGTA
Source organism: Gracilaria domingensis (assembly GCA_022539475.1). Lineage (NCBI taxonomy): Eukaryota > Rhodophyta > Florideophyceae > Gracilariales > Gracilariaceae > Gracilaria > Gracilaria domingensis. The sequence goes on along the minus strand of VCMS01000168.1, from coordinate 103,337 downwards.
TAACCAAGAGATAGATACCGACGGTATCTTTGCTACCCCTTAGTGTCGTCGAAAGGTACGTAGCATGTCTCCGACATTATCTAAGTTAACATGCAGAAGGTGTATGAATTGCGACAAACTCCTTGGAATCCCAGTTGTTACAAAGTTTGCTCACTTATTTTATCGATGACATCAAATTGGCGCGAAAATCGGGCACAACCAAACACTTTCGAGTCGAATTTCGACCTTGACAATCCACATGTCCAGGTTCTGTTGAACATGAAGAGACTCATATGGACACCAAACAAGTCTGTCCTGAACAAACACGACTTCCAGATCTAACGCTACGGACATTGGAAAAAGAAAGACGTCCTGTTCTCCGTTGGCCAAAGGCAGACTCCATCATTGCCGTGAACTTGGGCCACCGACCGCATCGACGAATAGAGACGCTTTCTTAATCAATACCGCACCATGAGATTTAAAAGTCGTTTAAGACCAGAAAGAGTGGCTGATTTCCTAAGAGTAACCCAACTTTTGGACAAGGTTGGAAAGAGATGCGTGTTGCACCTCAGTGCGCCTGAAGTGGACAACATCCGCATCATATTTCAAGCAGATGTTTCGGGATCAGTAGCTGCTTACGCTCATTTCACGAGGACGGAGTGGTTTCAATCATACCGGATCGAGTCTCAAAATGCAAACCAAATTGGGCTTGAGATGGACATGCAGAATCTTCTTCGTGCATTACGTTCCGCTACTGCCGCAGACCACATACTCATAAAGCTTGCGAAGAAGGGTGTCCCGGTTCTCACATTTGAAATGATTACTGCGCTAGGGCCTATTATGCAGGACATCCCCGTGGTAGTTCTATCCGCGATACGGCTTTCTGAATACCAACCACCTGATCATGATAAGACAATAGGGTTCGCATTGCCCCCGCTGACCAAAATTCATACTCTCGTCGACCGCATGAAAGTCCTGTGTAACTCACTTCGCTTAAAAGCTACGTTGTGTGAGGACAGAGCCAAACTTTCGCTCGGAATTGACACAGACACGGCGTCTGTTTCTGCGACGTTTACGGATCTGTCCATCGCAAGCTACGAAGATGACGAATCTATTCAAGAGCAACGAGGAATGCCTGCCCCTGAACTGGAAGCAGTCGTGGACCTGCGTAACTTTAGTAAATGCTTGTTTGGTCACCAAGCACAGCCATTACACGCAACGTGCTTCATCCACCCAAACTACGTCATGGTGCATTTAACAGTTTCCGCCGATGTCAGCGTATCGTACTACATCCCTCGTAAGTTCGCCCCATAGCTGTTAGCACATCTCGACATTAACAAAATCCTTGCACATAAAACCTATCGCTCCGTTAACGCTTTGCCAGTAAATCTTTTGCATTTCTTAGGTTAGCAGCAACCAGATGACGCTGACACTTCTTCATCCTTCGCAGACACCTTTACGGTTCCGCCGTTAGGAGTCTTGGTAGGTTGGAAAGACGTGGATGCCTTGATTTCCGCAGCCATGGCTGTAAACGCTGCTTCGACGTTCTCGGCAGTCTTGGCAGAAGTCTCTAAGAACTTGATGCCCAAAGAATCGGCAAACTCTTTCGCTGTCGCAGTATCTACAACCTTCTTCGATGTCAAATCATTCTTGTTACCCACCAATAGCTTGCAAACATGTTCTGAGGCGAAACGGTCGATCTCTTGTAGCCATGATTTGACATTGTTGAACGATTCTTGATCTGTGACATCATAAACTATGATAATACCATGCGCCCCGCGGTAGTATGAGGATGTGATTGTTCTGAAACGTTCTTGCCCTGCTGTGTCCCAAATCTGAAGCTTGATTACTTTCCCGTCGAGTTCGATTGTACGGATTTTCTGCATGAGATTTCATTCACAGGGGATTAAAGTCAGCTTATCCTGCATATGAGCAGACGTAGAGACGTTTCAGTCAAAAAGTTGCAACGTACGAAGTCGACACCAATTGTGGAGATATAACTTTCGGTGTACGTGTCGTCGGCGAAACGCAGTAGAAGACATGATTTGCCAACACTAAAATCGCGCAAAAGCATCGTAGTCGAAGGTTTGAGTCAGAAACCGGGAACGAACTGAAAGTGAGCATGTGCGTGAGTTGCTCGAAGTTTTGCAAACTTACCCCTGTGAAGAACGAGACGCAACAAATCATCCATATTTGAGGGACATAGAAGTTGACCACCGCAATCGTCAGTTAGATGATGCCAGATTCGAATAACACTTGCTGCGCTCTTGGTTGCCACCTTTCGCCGTTGGAGTCGCCAGGGTGTCGCGCTTTAGAGAGATGTCAACGTCTCATGCTATATTCGCAACGTACCGAGTCACCGATGAGAAGATTCTTGTACAAATAGTCGCTGCAAAAGGTTTAGAAACAGGAAAGAACGCGATAATTCAAGGAAGACGCGAAGTTAGCAGAAGATGTTGACTGCCAAATCGCAAGTGCTGTTGACGACTCTTGCTTTGCTTACTATTCTGGATTCATGGCGGCGTTGGCTGTAGTTGAAACTCGGCTCTAGAGAGCTGATCTGTGGCACTTACGGGACGACGGATTCTGACGAAGACTTCACAGGAGCCGAACGCGCACGCGGATGCTGGAGATGTTAGAGACGACCGCCGAAACAATTTGGTGTCTCCAATACGCGCAAGCAAGGCACAGTGTGTACTTTTGAGGCCTTCAAATTTCAGTCGCCAACACACGCGCGCGACTTACACCACACAGCGCGCACGGTTGGTTCTGACACAATGCTATTTCCGCTGATATCTCTCACATGACAGCTCTGTTCTACATGCTCGCCGTCGCCTCCGCAATCGCGACCAATGCAATATCTCCTCGACGCCTATCTCTCTCCCCCGCCAAACTTTGTCGTTGGTTCATCAGAATCTGCGACACGGATATTTTGGTGCTCTGCATTTGGTGATAGATCCGGGAGAAACGTATCAAAGCTCTCGGAGTGGCCATCCACATCATTCGACAACACATGAAACCAATCGTACGCGCGGGGTGAGAAGTTCGCAACGCAGAAAATACACTGCACTTTCACAAACTGTGGGCTTGCATTTCGGACATGTGAACTCGTCACCAAAGTGAACGGAACGGTCATGACCGGCCTTTGCCCACAACCTGCCGACCGCTATGGCAGAATGCACAATGAAAAGCGCAGAAGAGGCATCACGGAAAGACGTCGAAGCAGAGGAACAGGTGCATGCCCAACTTCCGAAGGTTGGTGGATACGGAATGTGTTACTCAGCCGCTCTTGATGCGAGTCGAGGGGTTTCTGGCTTTTTTCAGTTCATGGACGAACGATTGTTCTTCCCCGTTGAAGGTGTGAGATGAGCCTGTCGAGGAGCACGAGTGGACCGGCCACAACAATCCCGTATATGAGATGGGAGAACATGACGTTGTGATTTGTACGTGATAGCCGTGAGGGAGTTTTTATGCTTCACAGCGCCATGATGTCGTTTCAATCCCTGAAACACACTTTGAGAACATTGGGGTAGGGAAACAAGCTTTTCGGAGCAGTGTCCAGATATAGGCATGATGGGCAGGAAAGTGCGATACACAGGCCGAGCAAGTGTGTATGAACCCGAAGTTCACCTATTGCGGTATGCTAGCGATGGCAAACGTGCATACTTAGCTTAATCTCTATGTATCATAGCGATGAGGACCCATGCATTTTAATTCCCGTTCAGGAAGCAAGCCTTGTTGATAGCTTAAAGCCGTTGTGGCGCACAATACTTCTCTATGCTGGTGCTACATTTGGGGGATCAAAAAGCAACTGTTGAGAGGACCCCAAATTGGACTTTCCAGTCTAAACGAGTTGACCATATCAAACTTGGGAAGGTTGCGGACCTACTGAAGACCGCCCCAGGTCTGAAGGAGTGACCGTTCCGCGATTAGGTCGACCAATGGCGCGGACTGTTTAACGACATGCGCTGTCGTTGTGGACTACACGGAACACGTAAGCAGTTCGCAAATTGGGCAGACTATGAATGGGACATCACGGATGCTAGGGAAAACATCATTCACGCATTTCGCGAGACTGACTACACCAATATATTATAATTATAACCTTATGTACATGTCTGAAGCTTCTTTTGGATTGAGGAAGAAAGGCCATTTTGATTCTCATATTCATATGTACAAAAGAAGTTGTACTCTTATGATTGCACTTGGCGAGCGCGCTTACAGGCGCCCTTTGCAGAATCGTTGTGTTGATAAGCCGTCAGATGGAATGACATTCCATTCCTGCCTGGTAATTACTTCACTCGAACTCAGAGCACTTGCTAGGGCGTTGAGTTGAGCTTGTGAGATTCTTAGTAGAATGACTCGTCGTCAGCGAAATGTAGAGGACGGGCAGAAAATGAAGCGAGCCGACAGTCAGAAGATTCGTGGTTTGGACAAACAATGGACATGAATTGATGCATGCCTTAGTCTCGAGAGTGGTTACGCGGTTGCGCGAGGCTAGGTTTTCTCGTTTTCACACCGCATGGTTTATACTTCTTTGCTTTGATTTCTCCGTCTCTCTTTCTCTGCTCTACGAGTATGACATAGCAGCCTTATTACGGCGTATTATAGAGCGATTGTGCTCAAGAGATTGAAACGATGCTGGCGCCCGTTGGATGCCTGACCGTTTTTGCTTCCGAAAGGAATACAAGAGACCACGTGAAGGCGGATCGCTTGCGTCTCTGCTTTTGGTCCACTCTTTACTCGCCCCCCTTGTCAACGCGCTCTTGCGTTCGGCCACATTTGGTTTATATGCATGGTTGTCCCGAAAGACGTGAAACGGAGAGGCTTACTGCCTAGATCGGGTTGTACGATAGAAGGCTATCCTTCTACCCTTGGGTATGGTTGAAATTCAACCATACCCAAGGGTATCCTTCGCAAGCCTGAGGGCTAGCCTTCTATCACGAGTATTCAACCGTTGAATACTTGTGATGGATTTATTGAAGGGAAGCAGAATGCTATTTTTATATTATGCGCTCACATGCACCCTGCCGCAGGGAACTTCCCTGTGTAGCCCTCTCGGAAGCTCTGGACGGTTCCCGAGCTTCTGATTTGGACGAGCCGTTCTTTTGTTCTCACAGCTGCGGAAATCATTAGAATTATCTTCGGTCTCGTATTGGAATGTTGGTTGGCAGGACGATTACCGAAGTGGCGTTGGTTGCTGCTTTGGGAATGGATCGCTTTGATTGACTTACAAAGGAGACTGTGTGTGTGTGTGTGTGTGTGTGTGTGTGTGTGTGAAACGCGTACGCAATTCGTACGCGTGGGTTTGCCCAACAGCCTATAATACCTCTATGCCGCAGCCACTAACCACCTATCAGAGGCCGTGCTACACTCGCAGGCTACGGCAAGAGAGTATTAGATTTCTTACGTGATTTCGTCACCGACGCTTATCGCCTTCTTCCTTTCAACTACTTCATTCAACCTCCAGAGACCGTAGGCTAAGGGGCACACCACGACAAGGCGCTCCTCATGTACCACGTTGGCCACTCAAGAAACCATGCGCAGCGTCCAAGCGACCCAACCCTCATATCAATCGGCGAGATCGGGTGCAAGAACTAGTCCGTAGCTTTTCACCGTCATCCAACCCCAGAGTAGTCGCTCCAAAGAAAAGACCCTGGAAAACCTCCGTCCAGTGGTCCCTTTGGAGCTCTTCCTTCAGAGGAAAAAATTCAAGGAAACGGCGGTAGGATCTTCCTTCGGTGACCGGCTCGTAACCAGCTGCTTGCGCGCTGCTAGACGGGGCATTTTGGCGACGTACCGCTCAAGTCCATGAGGACGACCAGCAAGCTGAGCGGTCGCCTGGACGAGTTTAACGACCTCTCGGGTTAAAAAGAAGACTGTGGACTGGTATATCCCTTCGCCGCCTTGACAGTTGAATCGGGTTGCTGCGGTGTGCGGTTTTATTCCATCGAAGGTTGGAGCGATCTCTTGTGTTCTGCGTCCTTTTCGACTAGTTTACCACACTCACTCGCACCCCAGTAGCGTCTGCAGTATATAGAATGCTACTAGGTGAAGACTTGGGGAACGTGTCCTGTCAAGAACTGACCCAAAAGATCTTGTCTTTATTTGAAGGTTAGCAAGAACTACTTGCTCTATGGAGAGAACATACTATGTCATGTAAGCTAGAACAGGAATTTCTTTGGGCCGCATTGCGTCACTAAATCCTTGACTGATTTTGTCTCTCTATCTTGTTTATGGAAACACTGAAGCAAGTTTAGCTTTTACGCATGGGCTTACTCAAGACCCAACGACCTATAACAACTCTACATCGCAGCCACTGACCACCGGTGAGTAGCCGCAATACGCTTACTGAGTTACGATGAGAAAGTATTAGGGGTACCTTTGGTGTTTTTGGACCGCAAGGCGTTTCTAGACTAGCTTACTATCACGACTTCAGATTTCGTCAAGCGGATAACGCAGGTGGATGGGTTTCGGATCATGACGGGAGGAATCCTCCCGGAGAACAGGGCTTTTGAACACTAGATGGACCTTGCCTGAAGAGTGTGCCTGCTGTTGACGTAGCATATGGAGCGGCTGTAACGGCTCAAGGCATATTGCGGGCGTTGGTGAATGACAGAATCCAGGACGTCTTCAAGGAGACGGTAGCCCGGTTCTGGGTGAGTTGAGAGTTTCGGGATGTTCTAGGGAATCATATGTGTGTATGCGGGAGGATACACACACTTCCTCCCCGGCGTCTATAGTGGGGATATGGTTTCGCCTTTGTTAATACTAAGGACGTTTGTTCGGCAGTGGTGTCAAAAGTAGCTGGCTTGCCTGAAGAATGAAAACTTTAGATCGCGATTGTTGCTTCTGTTACTGAATACGATTTGTAGTATGTGTGGAAGAAGGAGAAAAGAATATAGAAGATGCGGTGAAAAGACAAAAGCTAGATTGAGAATCAACAGTCAAGCATGTTTTTAGGGCGGTCAAGAATCTATCAAAGTTAAGAGCGGGTTGCTCTCACGTCCTATACCCCCAGTCTCGCCATGGGCATCGATTGAGGCCAAGAGTTCTGGTTTTATCTAACTTACAGCCACTCCCAGCTTTAGAGACTTCCCCCATGCTTTGGGGTCGAGAGCCTTCGAGATTCAGGCAAACGTATAGATGCGAGGTACCAACTCGATATCTACTATATGATCGTATCTACTTGTCCTTAGTCTTTATCCGCACCATTAGAAACCAGATGCTTCAATGCTTACAAAGTCCAGGGCGTACGGAAACTAGCACCGGCGTAAACAGCTTCGCTGCCAAGCTCCTCTTCAATTCGCAACAACTGGTTGTACTTGGCGAGTCGCTCGGAACGGCAAGGAGCGCCGGTCTTAATCTGCGCAGTGCCAAGGCCGACGCACAAGTCAGCAATAAACGTATCTTCTGTTTCTCCCGATCGGTGGGAAACCATAACGCCCCATCCCGCATCGCGCGAAAGCTTGCATGCCTGAATCGCTTCGGTGATGGATCCAATCTGGTTAACCTTCAGTAGCAAGGCATTGCAGGCCTTCTTTGAGATTCCAGTCTGAATGCGAGTGGGGTTGGTTACAAGCAGGTCATCACCGACAATCTGGACGCTCTCGCCGACAGCGGCGGTGAGGGCGGCGTAAGACTCCCAGTCGTCTTGATCGAACGGATCTTCGATGGAGACCATGGGGAAATCGGCGACGAAACCCTTGTACAGCTCACCGAGCTGCTCACCAGTGAGGCACTGGGAGCCGTCATTGTCGGCGGTTTTGAAGTCGAGATCGTACATTTTCTTATCATCTTTCCAGAATTCACTGGCGGCGACATCCATGCCGACCTTGACCTTGCCGGTGTATCCGGCCATTGCGATGGCCTCCTCCAGCAATCGCAGACCTTCAGTGTTATCCTGAATGTTGGGAGCAAAGCCGCCTTCATCTCCGACGCTGGTGGCATCCAAGCCATACTTCTTCTTGATGACCTTCTTCAGATATTGATAGGTCTCCGCGCCCATCTTCATGGCTTCGCGGAAAGTAGTGGCGCCCAAAGGAAGGATCATAAACTCTTGCATGGCGAGCTTGTTTCCCGCATGACTTCCGCCGTTGATGACATTGAGACTGGGCACGGGAAGCAACATCTTGGGGTTTCCCGCGAGATCGTTGAGGTGCTTGTACAGCGGAAGCTTTTTCGCGGCGGCACCGGCCCTGGCGCAAGCCATGGAGGCGCCGAGAATGGCGTTGGCGCCGAGGTTCTTCTTGAAGCCGCCCTCGGTGCCGTCAAGCTCGATCATCTTGGCGTCGATGGCAGGCTGATCGGAGGCATCCATTCCGATGAGCGCCGGGGCGATCTTCTCGTTGACGTTTGCCACGGCCTTGTCGACGCCCTTTCCGAGGTAGGCGGACTTGTCTCCGTCGCGCAGCTCGAGCGCCTCGTAGATGCCGGTGGAGGCGCCGGACGGCACCATGGCGGAAAACTTGCCATCGGCGGTGGTGATGTCGACCTCGACGGTGGGGTTGCCGCGGGAGTCGAAGACGGAGCGCGCGGTGACGGCGGTGATGATGCCGGGCATGGTGTGGGGATGGGGATCGGGCTGTGAGGCGCTCGACGGGGGTGCGTGTGGATCGAAGGGGGGCGAACGAACGAAACCTTTATTTATGAGATTTAAGAACACGTTGCACTAAGTGGACACGCCGTAAAACGCAGTGTCAGTCGTTAGGCGTCGTCGGTTGACGGCCGCTGCAGTGAACTGGAGCACCGTTCTCTCCAAGCTGAGTATGAACGTGTGATATTCGGTGATAGGATTTGTGCCGCGAACGCCGCTGACATATTCGGCGATACGGTGGGCGAATTGTTTCGCTGACTCTCCCAGACCGCCGTGGACATCAAACGCGAACGGCGCGAACTCGACGTTGTTCGTCGTACACAGCGCTGAATACTTTGCGCATTTGGCAGCTTCCGCCTTCGAAGCCGCCGCTCCTGCTGTACGTGATGCCGCCAGCGCAAAGTTTCTGCTGCTGGGGCTTACAACAGTAACATCGACGCCACAGGGCTTTGGACTGAATCGCATGTCGTCGATGACAAGATCTAGACGCCATTGCTGGCTTTCGGGGAGGTGCTGCTGCGATGGAAAAGGCCATTCCCGTGTGACGTGCAAACAAAGCGGAGGGCGTCTCAGAAACGTATAGAAAGCGTCCCGAAGTGCATTATGTCGGCGGGTGGAGCCGACGCCAATTGGACAAACCATGGCGTGGTACCCGAGAGCGTCGAGTTGTGGAACGGAGGCAATGTTTGAGTGCGCACACATGGGACATGGAGCTCTGGAAAATAATCTTTCTCCGAGCCTGAGGTCGATCATCGTTTTGAATATCTCAGGCGGGGGAGAGGGGTTTCGTGTTGGATGGGTGAAGGAAGTGAAGCACAGGTTAGCCTCGGTCGTAGACACCGACTTTAGACGCGCGCGGCGCAGTCGGTTGGGAAACGTCTCTGTCTGCGGCGGTGATTCGAGTTTTGCAATCTGCTCGACGATTGCATCAGTGTATGAGTGTTGCAGTTTGGCGATGAAACCGCGCTCATTCGCTCTCGCCGACAAAGAGTCAAACGTGAACTCGGAAGGCAGTGAGTAGGCTTGTTTCACTACATTGGTAATTTGCGCCAGTCTGACGTAGTGTGATGGCGTGACTCCATACGGTTGCAGCGCGCGCTGGATCTCTGAATTTATGAGAGCCCATGCTGCCATGAACGAGGACACGAATGCCGCTCTGAGTATCCAGGAAGCGCTCGAAAGTCCGAGTCCGCCTTTGCTGAAAGGCAAGCATGCTCTACGCCAGCCTTGTGGAGAAACTGGCCTATGTATCTTTTGAAACACCCTTCGCTGTTGTTCGTCGAAATGTTCGACCTCAACCGAGGTTAAGTGCGGCGGGGTGGTTCGCAACATATAGGTCAGCTTACAAGAGCCTGCGCAAAAGCGCATCAAGGTTAGGGCCATGTTCGGATCGTTGAGAGATATCAGGGCTTCGCGCAAAGATTCTTGCTTGTCCCGGCCGGATCGTAAGAGCTTTTTCACGGCGCTGCCGTGCCCTATCGGACCGCCAAGCACCTGGATAGCGTTCTCTTTGTTAATCGCTGCTGAAAAGAAGGGGATGGTCGGTGTACGCCACCACCACGCGAAGGTTTTCTGCAGGTTTGGGACGTAACCGATTCGGGCACCCTCGGTGTTCAGGGCTGATAGGAAAGTTGTCGCCGCATTTCTCTTGATAAGCACGTTGCCATCATCCGAATAGAAGAGATTAAGGACGGGGTTGAATTGGTTTTGTAGCTTCAGAGCGAGGGGATGGAGAGCGAGCGCAAAAAGCAACGGGCTCAATGGGTCTCCCTGTTGGGTACCGGTTTTGCTTTCGATGATGAAGGTGCCAAATCGGAGCGGGATGGGTGCACAATAACAGTATTGCACGAAGCGTGCCATGGAGGGGCAGTGTTCGATCGTGGCTTTGAGGATCAGCTGGCGTTCAATTGCGTTAAACGCATTTGTTGCATCGATACTGATCAGCACGAGGTCTTCTCTACGTAGCTTATTGGCGACATTACGGAGAATGTGCAATATTGCTTCACTGCCGCATGGGGTCCCTACGCCTAGTTGGTGTGGGCGTAGGTAAGACTGCACTTCATTGTCTCGTGACATTGCCTTGGCTACCATACGGGCAATGAATCGTCTCCACACCAGGCCGATCGCCAATGGACGAAGCTTCGTTGAGCGTGGTTTTGCAATGCCTATGAGATTGCCAGTGGAGAACCACTGCTCACTACCCATGGGCAGCTTCCCCGCGACAACCGCGTTGATGAAAGTAGTCACTTCTTTCATTATTGGACGGTCAGGGGGCTGACCGCCTGGAGTTGCTGCGAGATACTTTAGAAAAAGCGGACGCATACCATCTGGACCTGGCGAGGGTGATTTTGAGGTCTCCTGCAGTGCGCGACGCACAGATGCTTCATTGAATGACAGCGGGGGTGGGAGTTGCGAGAGTGGTGTGGGTTGGATCGGAATGGATGGTGATGGGTGGAGTTGGGATAGAGCGTCAGCTGCCTCGAGAGATGGGGTCACTGGCTGTGTTTGAGAGCTTAACACAGCACATGCCTTGGTGTACTCACCCTGGAGGAATGCTTTGCGGGCTCTGCGGAGTTTACACGGTGGTGATGACAGTTGGTTCGGGACTTGTAGGTGTGCCAAGCGGGCCTCGTCAAGGAGAGTGTACCATTCGCCCTGCAGGGCTAGCAGTATCCTCCTTTTGATGGAGCGCGCTAGGGAAGGACGGTTTCTGTTACGAGGTTCCCCACGTCCATTTCGGCGGAAGACTAGCTTGGGGGTTGCGATGAGTCGCGTGAGGCAGTGTTCTTGGAGTGCCGGCGTACGGGCAGTATTGTAGTTGTGGAGGAGGTGGTAGTAGAGCTCGATGTAGTCGAGACGAAGGGAGCGTGGGAGGAATTCCACAGTTGAGAGGCGAAGATTCATGACCGTTGGAATGGAGGGACAGTCACCAACGGTAGGTGGGACCGGCATGATGCTAGAGGACTGTTGTAGTGTGGAGGGCTCTCTCTAATTGACAGATGGAAGAACGTTGGATGCGGGCGCCGCAATGTAATCAGGGTGGTTCTGCAATGGCGTGAAGCGGTTCGTGGTTGCGTCAGAGCGACTAAGAGCGGGTGAACGGCTGCTCAACGGGCGTGAAGCTGCATTGTTGCGTCGTATAGCGGGGGTCATGTGGCAGTCTTCTGTAATCGTTGGGTCAGAAGCACGGTTCAAAGCGATATTGTGCTGGCGGTTTCTTTCAGTATGGGTGGGCACACTGTCGGGGCGGTTCGCCGCAATTGCTCGTGGTGGTAGTGGGGGCATATCACAGGAGGGATCAAGCTGTCTCAGGTGAGCATAGCAATACTCTTCGTTCTCACGCAGAGCGTCGGCAAAGTAAAGACGGGGCCTCCAGATAGTGGTTTTGTCCTCTAGGCGCGATATTTCCTCTCTCAGTTTGACGATCAGCTGCGTCAAGTCGTTGGTTGCGTTTTCGCCAGCGCACAGTGACAGAAGGTCGTCCACGGGCTCAACGATGAGCTTGGGGAGTCGCTGAATTCGGCAATGGCGGGTGGTGATGTCATAGAAACGTTCGTAGGCCGGTTGCAGCAGCGGGAGGCAGCTTTCCGGTCCAAAGAGCAGGAAAGTGCGTGGGTCTCCCGATTTAACTAGCGTGAGCGGTTCACGGATGCCCGCTTCGGCTAGACACCTGGTAATGTTAAACGGATTCTGCATCGGTGGTTGCTCTGCTGACGTACGTAGTAGCGCAAACTTCTTCTTCTCATGACCGATTGTGTTGAGTGCAGTGCGATGGAAGCGTAGTATTGCTTTCTTTGACAAGCAAACATCGTTTGCGTTGAATTCGTTCCTTTGAGTTACGTTGTCTGCGGTGAATGCTGGCAGGCGGCTTGCTTTAAGGACTTTTGGTTGCGGGAGTCGGCTTTTGAGAACGTCGGCGTACGTGAATTTGGTTGGGTCGACTGCATTGTTCTCATGCGCTTCGTCGTTGCTGGTTGGTTGGTCGCTGTTTGCAGGCTGGCTACGCGATTGCATCGTCGCCGGCGGGGGCTGCGCATGCGGCTCGACGGGGCAAATGAAAAAAAGCGGCGCATTCGATCTGCGCAGCTGTCACTGCTGGCGCACTGCTGATGCCATTTGAGATGTGTGCAAATGGTGGCGTGTGATTGGCGCGCGGCGGGGGTTCTTGCTGGCCGCGCGCGACCAATGGGCGGGGCACACGTGGGGCGGCGCCGGGGTGACGCGGCTGACGCGTGCGCTGACACATCGGGCCAATCACTAGCAGAGATTCAGTAGATACTACACGTACACGTACACGTAGCGGCGGTATAAGGATAGCCACGACGCCGCGGTTGCGGGAGATGAGCTCCGCCGCCAGGTGCCGCCAGTCCAGACCTCACGGCGGCAGCCGATACGGTATTCCACTCGGCGCACAGGAGGCACCACCGCCACACCATCTCCTACAGTACGAACGCGCCGCACCGGATCGCGACCTCGCGGCGGCGCGCCTGCGGCGGTGGCCGAGCGGCCGAAGCAAGATATTATAGCGGCCACTCTCAGCGAAGGTTAACGGGACGGCGGCGGCGGCTTAATCGCTGCATTCTGCGCGCGACGTGGCGGCTGCTCGCGGCGCGCTATAACACCGCTTGTGGCGTGCGGCGTGGCGCGCGCTGGCTGGCTGCCGCCGCTGCAATCTCGCCAGCTCATCCCTTTTTACAACAGCCAATAACGCCCGCGGCCCGTAAGTCATGGCCGCGCCGCGCCGCCGCGCGACAGCTGGTCCGACGCTATCGCCCACAGCTTCATCGCCGCCTCCTGGTGCTCCCGCGTGATCGTCACCATGTCCTTCTCGCCGCTCAGCTCCCCCCCCCGCACCACCTCCACCCCGTTCACCATCACGTAGTCCGCCTTGAGGTCCCCCCCGTTGCCCAGCACCAGCGCGCTCAGCACCGCCTCGTGGCTGTGGAACGAGCCCGCGAACGCCGGCGCGTCCAGCCGCCACGCCGCCACGTCCGCGCACATGCCCGCGCGCAGCTGCCCGACGTCGCCGCGCGCCAGCACGCGCGCGCCGCCCGACGTGGCCATGCGCAGCACGTCCGACGTCGTCAGCGCCGACGCGCTCTCCTCCTTCACGCGCGCCACCATCAGCGCCATGCGCGCCTCCGCCAGCAGGTTGCCCGAGTCGTTGCTCGCCGACCCGTCCACGCCGATGCTCACCGGGATGCCGCGCTTCACCATCTGCGACACCGGCGCCACGCCCGACCCCAGCCGGCAGTTGGACGTCGGGCAGTGCGACACGCCCAGCGACCGCCGCGCAAAGTAGTCCAGCGACGACTCGAAGCGCCCGTCGTCGTCGTCGTCGCGCAGCTTGACGCAGTGCGCAAACCAGCAGTCGCTCTCGTTCCACCCGCAGTGCTCCAGAAACTCCACCAGCCCCTTCTGCACGTTGGTGCGCATGTAGTCGATGTCGGACGCGTTCTCGGCAAAGTGCGTGTGCAGCATGACGTTCTTGTGCGAGCGCGCCAGCGCGGCCGTCTTCTTCATCAGCTGCTCCGACACGCTGAACGGCGAGCACGGCGCCAGTGCGATGCGCACCATGGCGCCGTCACGCTCGTCGTGGTAACGATCGATCACACGGCGCATGTCGCGCAGGATGTGCGTCTCGTCCTCCACCAGCGTGTCCGGCGGCAGCCCGCCGTCGCTCTCGCCCACCGACACGGCGCCGCGGCACGGGTGGAAGCGCATGCCCAGCTCCTTTGCGGCGCGGATGGTGTCGTCCAGCGTCACGTCGTTGGGGTACAGGTACAGCAGGTCGGACGTGAGCGTGCAGCCGGACAGCAGCAGCTCGGCCATTGCGAAGCGCGCCGACTTGTACACCATGTCGGCGGTGAGGAAGTTCCACACGGGGAACAGCGTCTGCAGCCAGTCGAACAGCGACGCGTTGCGCGCAAAGCACTTGGTGAGGCTCTGGTACATGTGGTGGTGCGTGTTGACGAGCCCGGGCGTGACGAGGCAGGCGCTCATGTCGACGGTGGAGCAGGGCGACGCGCGCAGCGACGTGGGCAGGCGGTCGTGGGGGCCGACCCACTGGATGATGCCGGAGTCGACGACAATTGAGCAGCCGGTGAGCAGACGGTCGTCCTCACCAGTCCACAGCAGCGCAATCTCCTTGAGCAGCACGCGCTCGGTGGGGATGGACGAGGTGGGAGCCATGACGGAGGGGCGACGGAGCGGGGAGGAGTGCGGCGAGGCGCGCGGCGAGCGGTCGGACGCGGCGATGGCGGCGGGCGAGGTGGAGCCGGCGGCAGGGCGGCTCTTTGGGAGCCGGGCGCTCGGCGGCATAGAGCCGCAGCTGCGCGTCATGGGGGCCGCGACGGCAGAGCGGCGCACGGCGGAGCGGCGCACGGGGCGAGCACACGGGGCGAGCACACGGCAACTCGGGCGGACGCGCTCGCTGGTGCCGCGCGCGCGCTTGCGTGGGGCGCGCCTCGCGCGTTTTGTGCGTGAGCGCGCGATTGCGTGATTGCGCAGTGCGCATTGCGCGCTGTTTGCGCGAGCCGCGCGCGTGCGCCACGCCCGCGCCCCCCCGCGCAGCACGCGCGCCCCGCGCTCGCTGCGCGCCCGCGCGTACTGTACCGCATCCGCAGCCCCCCCTGAACGCGCCCCCGTCTATTTTCGTACCACGCCCAAAAACGCCACCCTCTTCCAAAGCTAACAGAGCAAACTTCGCCCCATTTTTCACAGAATAGACAAACGTCTCTCTCCCTCACAGGTCATGTGCCCCGGCCTATCTGCCGCAATCTTTCGCTGTAGATATACTGTCAAATTTCTGACAGTAATTCCTCAACACTCTTTTTCCTTGCTCGAAATAGAAACTCTCTTTTCGGCACTCTAAAAGACGAAAAGCGAGCTGTATGAGCACACGAAGCATCTAACGGACGCTGCATGCACATAAAGCGTGTGATCAATGTGATGTTAGCAAACGTTTCTAATTTGCTTACCAATTGCGCCTATTAAAACATCAGCAAAACAAGGAAGAAAATCAAAACTTCTAATAGCCCTTTTCAAAAAAGGGATTTCTTTCGGTAAGAGATAAATTTTTGCTTCCAGTTGCTTTTTACATTTTGAAATAAAGTCAAGCGCGAAAACGTGTACACGTGCTCTTCAGTTGGCCTGAAATAGGACGCTTTTTGTCAACACGCACGTGAACATGAATGTCTACAATCCAATGAACTCCGACCGCCACCGACAACCATAACCATCGGCGGTCATCGTTCATCGATGACAGATTATGGGCTTGTTCAAAAACTGCGACACGATCAACGTGCGAACTACTGCAGCACCAAAAACATCTGAAAAGAACTTTGGCAAAACGCCACAATAGTCTACGTAAAACCAAACATTCGCTCTGAACAAGAAATCAAACCCTTATAAGTACCTACCTAAATTCCCATTACCGTGATTCATTCGTCAGCCTTGTTTCCGCGTACTTATTCATAACAAGTAAGTGCAATTGGTACACTCCGTTGAAAACAAACCAACAAACCTTTAAATTGCAAAATACGTCTCAGCAACTCTTCATTAAGATGGATAAAACCACTTTGGCTTCCACTACTTGCCCGTACTTTCTTCTCGACAAACATACGAGTCACGTAGCACATCCTTGATGTGCTTGATAACAGCAATCGACATTGAGATCCTTGCCGACAACCACGACTACTAAAAAGCCATTAAGCAAAAAGTCAGGATGCTTAAACACCTCTTAACGCGTGCGCTACAACATGAAAAGAAACTGGACAAACCAAACCATGCCTTGCATTTTAGGTGCAAGCTTACTCCATGCAGCTGATTTAATGCCTTGATCTTTTCCATTTTTTATGAGAACGCTTTGTCAGGCGAGAACGTTTTAATGCCGCGATCCGAGTAAGTTCGTAAGCGGGGCGTAAAGTCCCGTCATCCAGTCAGGTATAAGTGTAACGAGTGGAAACGTACGCCAGCATTGAGCAGTCGTAAGCAGACTGGGCGGTTTGGAGCGTCAGCCGCGGTCGAAATACGCGCGGTGAGTCCCAACGGCTTTCAAACCTAGTAATTGTGCCGCACAGTATAGTATCATAGGTATGCTGTAGCCAATAAGTAGTTTGCCACTCTCCAAAAAAAAAGGTTACGCCTTCAGTACCTTCGTTTGGTTAAAACTTCCCTCTCGCATTTCAGACGTATTTATCAAAGGTTTCATTACCCAGGAGATCCGCGAGGCTCTATAAAGATGTGGAGCAACGGCTTTTCGCTATCAGAGGCATCATGCCGCTCATTATGAGATGGTACCGATGGCCGCTGACGTGGCGAAGTTATGAAAACTCCCTTTAATTTTGGGCAATTTTTTGAGCGTTTTAATAGAGCCTTGATAGATGAATCCTCTGTAGGAGGTGTATTGTAAGTGGGATAGTTGGCCACGTGTGGAGGTTGGCCTGCAGATAATTGTGCCACGCCCGCTAGGAATTACCCCACCCCCTGACAGTGGGTTGTCCACGTGTAGAACCCTCGGGAGGTGTGCACCGTAGATTTAGTAGTAGTATATATGCTCGGGTGATCTTACCCTTGAGCCTTCAAGTAAAAGGACAACTGAGTCGACATTCAAGTCGAATCCTGTTCAGGATCGGGCTATAGTAGCTCGCTGCCTACGTAGGTCTACAACTCCATCTGGAGAGTAACCACGACTGGTATCGGCACTACTACCCCTCAGGGTCACTTAGGAAGCACTTGTCTCGCCATCTTTGGATCTTTGATTGTCTTTACCGCTGTGTCGGTTGTCTCTTGTTGTTCCTTGTCTTGTTCTTGTTGTTGATTTTTGTTGTTGTCACTCTGTTTACTCTTGTTGTTTACACTTGTTCACCTGGTTCAGGTATCGCTTCCGCCCCAGTATTGGGTTTACTTTTGGCGCCTTTGTGTGATTCGCTCCGCTGTGGGACCTGTTCCCGCCGGTTGGCACCGTCCGTGGCTCCGCTTCGGTGGTTTCTACCGTGAGTTTTCCCCAGTTTACACGGTCTCCTTTTCTTTCCCTTTGTTCAGGTTCGGATCACACTCCATCTCTGGATCTGCACCGTTCTTTGCATCCCACCTCTGTAGGTATAGCCAGTCACCGTCTCCAGTCTTACAACCGGCTTGTCACCGGACTCGAGTACGGACGGAGGGTTCTATCGCTGAGTCTATCCCTCACAGGGAGCAGGACTGGGACATCCTAGTGGAGATTCCCCATAGCGTTTATCGCAGGGTTTTGCTCTACATTTTTGTCTCCCGAATTAGAACGGGACAGGACCATAACTGGGTTGTTGTTTCAATTAGAATCTGGACACTTGGAATCCCTTTTTCGGGAGATTGACATTTTTAGTCCCTCTCTGAGGGTTGTGATTAGATTTCTCCCATTCCCTTTTCGGTAGTTCGGAAGTCTCTTGATTTCTCACGTAATTATCCCGGAGTCCGGTTGGCTACCTGCAATATGCCGCACCAGGCTCCGTCTTCGAAAGGAAGATCGGTTACGTCGAACGCCCCTGCTCGTTCGGGTGGTGCGCGTTCAAGGACATCGGTCCCCGAACCGGAAAGTAATCGTGAAAACTCCGAGAACCCGGACGCCCCAATTGATGGACAGGAGGTTGTAGAATTTCCTTCGCAGGCTGCACGGCAACCAGAGGAGGAAGATCCAGTCGTGGAGATACTCTCAACCGCACCGCCCGAAAAGCTGACTCTCAAGAGTACAGTAACTTAGGCGCCCGCCTTAGCATCGCTAATGCAGCCCACGTATCCCTCATCGAGTCAGTCGAGAAGCTTCGTCGACATGTCTATAAACTCCTAGATGAGGATGTCTCGGGAAAAGTTCGTACCCTGAGACAGGAGGCGAATTCCATAATGGAGTGCTTTGGTTCCCCAAGGGCCTATGTAGATGACTCTCGCCTCGAAAGAGAGGAAACCCGAACCGCCCTGGAACGAATCCATGTACGTTTGGATACCCTCGAAGCCACTATTAGGATGGATGAGGAGACAGAAGCCGCCGAGCGGAATCGTTCGGATGCCGAAAGTTCCGTTCATCGATCTAGTAAGAGAAGCCGTCGCAAGTCCATGAAGGAATCCCGTAATTATTCGGATATGTCTGACTCCGACTCCGGAAGTACTTCGGACGGTTTTTCATCGTCGTCATTCTCCATTTCTCGGATGATAGCCGCCGTCGGCGTTCCCGTTCGTCAAAGTCACGGTCTAAAGCTACCTTTACCTCTCAAGGGGGTATCCGCACTCGGAAGGGGAGAAAGAAGCACCATGGCTTGAAGGAGTTGAAGCCATCCAATCCGCTATATCGGAAGTTGCTTTCATATCGATACTATCGACTTCAGAATACCTCCGAAGTTCGGACCTCGAGAGGAACTGGAAAAGTTAGGGATTCTATCCGAAGACTCGGCCTTACTCTAAACAGGAGAGAGTTTACAGGAGAAGACCCCATTCTGGTCCTGGATTTCCTCGCAAGGTTCGTGCAAGAAGCCGATATACTCGGAATGAGTGAGGGACAGGCGTATGTGTCCCTCACGTATTACCTCAAAGGTCTGGGAGAAGATCAATTCAATTCCGTCCGCGCATCGTCAAGAGCCTCGCAAGGAGGAGTTACTTGTTGGCCCGAAGCGGTACACTACCTCTTAAGGTCATACGCTACTGGCTATGCCATCCAGAAGGCTACGTCGGCCATGAGGGATACGAAACAACGTCCGGGAGAAACGTAAACTGCTTATTCAACGCGCCTGAATAAGGCTTTCCACCGCTGTGGTAATGTTCATCATCCGTCTGAAGAGAGATGTGGCATGTTCGTGGATGGGTTGGATCACCAAATACGGGCACTGGTAGCCCTATATCGGTAGGATAATAGAAAGATGACCTACCTTGAATTGGTACAATATGCCCAAGCCGAAGGGGAAACGCTTCGAGCTCGGCGTCCCTCTAGGTCAAAGCCTCGTAAGGTACTATTCGCAGAGGAATCTGATTACTCATCCGCCCAATACGATGGAAACGACTCCAATTTCGATTATGACAACATGAACCTCGTGGGTAGCAACCCCGACTCAGTGGGTACTTCGGAACTACCGTCCACGTCAACTCCGTCATCGGAGACTGATCCTGCACTTTATGCACAAGGACAGCGGGTTCTGGCAGCACCTATCCCTTATGGAGGTCGTGGGATGCGATTCAGTCGCCCAGGATGGAGGGAAAGCACCGCGCAGGGTCGTGTAGATAGAGATCCGCAACACCAATCAACCTCAGTCATCTGCTACGAGTGTTACCAATTTGGGCATATCTCGACGCAGTGTACACTCCCAGCACGGGAAAGGTTGAGAATTATCGCTCAGTTCGAGTCCCTCTCGCCAGAGAATTAAGCTCGTGAGCCGAGAACTTCCTATGAAGGTGCGAAGCATGGGATGGCTGTCCACTTGAGCGGCGGATCAAATGTTGGTCAGGCCGCCCGCACGGCAGCCAAGAACATGGTGGGAAAATTCGAACCCGCGAACGGTCATCAGCACGATGCCCAGGATGGGAACCGCCCCCAACAGGTGGGTCCTGCTCCGAAAAACTAAACTTGGTAGTCTCCCCCTGTGGAAGGGGCGTCTTCTAAGCCGAAGTTGAAGACGCCCGAGGCCCCTCTGCTTCACTCTCCGGCTGTTAGAATCCTTACAAGGAAGATGGCTGCCACAGACGTGGATTCAGAACAGTGTGGTGTTCTTCGTCGCCCGTGGGTACGGTCGCGAGATCTCCGGGCGCTGGATAGAATCCTGTCAATGGCCAAGAGGAACTACAAGGTATATGCTGACCTTGGCCTGTCCACCCAATTCATGGTTAGGGAACTAGCTGTCCTAGACACAGGAGCTGCTCCTAATTTGATCAACAAGAAGTTAATTCCGCCCGCTCTTTGGGGAACCATCCATTTCGGCCCTGCTTTAAACCTCGCCGACGCCAACAATAATCCGTTAGAAACGGCTGGTTACATTACACTCCTTGTACGATTAGGAACTTGTTTGGTACAGCTTGACTTTGTCGTCTGCGACTCATTGGCTGCCCCGACTATCCTCGGTTGTGATTTCTGCGATCGCTTCGTGGAAGCTATCCGCCCGCGGAAACGCGAAGTGGAAATGGAAGACGGATCAGTCCTGCCGATTGTTCGGAAACCGCTGCGAGCCGCAGCGCGGAAACACGTGTCGCTACCAGACGCGCAGCAAGCCTCCAACGATGGCATGGTGTCGACCAAACTACACGTCTCGAAGTCCGTGCAGCTGCCACCAGAGTCCCAGGTATGGGTCGATGTCACGACCAAACAACGGGGCCTTCACACAGTACAACCGTTGCCCGCTTTATATGAACAGCGCCAAATCGCTCTTGCAAATGGAGTGGTAACTATCCAACCAGATCAAACCTTCAAGGTTATGGTCGCCAACTGTGCAAAGTCCACTCAGTGGCTGGCAAAGAACCAAGTGATTGGTACAGTGCTGCCACACCTGAATGCGGTCGTCCCAACAAAGATACCTATTGCAAAGGTTCTCGGAGTGTCAGACCTTAAGGAGGGGAAGGAGAGCGATGAATCGCAAGTTAGTGAAGCCGTGGACACGGATGAAACCCGAAAGGACCCGGTTCAAGACAATCCGAAACCTTTCGAGGTTAGCCCTGTACCGCCTGGCAGTGATTTGAAGGATCGTGTTGAGGAATCGATGAAGCTAGATCTGGAGCATGTACCAGAAACTCATCGGGATAAATTACGTGAGATGTTTCATGAATTCACTCCCATGTGGGACGGTACCCTAGGAACGATTGGAGTAACTGAACACTGTATCGACCTGCTTCCGAATACTCGGCCTATCGCGCAACATCTCTATCGGGCCGGACCGAAAGCTCGGGAAGAAGAGAAATCTCAAGTCGAGAAGATGTTGAGGGCTGGCGTTATTGAGGCCGCTCAATCCCCTTGGGCTTCACCTGTAGTGCTAGTTCCGAAACTGGATGGATCTTGGAGATTCTGTATCGACTACCGAAAGTTGAACGCGGTTACAGTGAAAGATGAATATCCGATACCCCGGATGGACGAATATATCGACTCTCTGGGAGCGCAAACGTATTTACCACCCTTGATGCTAACTGGGGATATTGCCACAGGGACGAAGACCGGGACAAGAAAGCATTCGTCTGCCATCAAGGCCTATAACGTTTCCGGAGAATGCTCTCTGGGTTAACTAATGCACCCAATACTTTCCAGCCTGCGGTTGATATCCTGTTGGCACGATTTAAGAGGACCACATGTTTGGTGTGCCTGGACGATATCATCGTTTCTTCCAACAATCTGGATGACCATCTAGCCCATGTTCGGGATGTCATGAGAGTACTGCGTGATGCAGGAATCACACTGAAACTCAAGAAGTGCGAGTTCTTCACCGAATCGGTTAAGTATCTGGGTCACATCATCCGTCCAGGAAAACTCTCAGTCGATGAAGTACGGGTCAAATCCTTGAAAGAGGCAAAGCACCCAAGAACTCAAACAGAGTTGCGATCCTTCCTAGAACTGTGTAACGTCTACAGACGTTTCGTTCCGAACTTTGCGGACATTGCTTTACCATTGACTAAACTCCTTGCGAAAAGGAAACCTGTTGAATTGGGCCCCTTTGGAGGTGCAGAGGCCTCCGCTTTTACGGCATTGGTCGACGCCGTAACGTCACCGCCAATTTTGTCCCTCCCCAAACCTGTGTTACCCTATGAAATCGATACTGACGCTAGCGCGAATCAGGTTGGGTGCGCTTTGTTTCAAACCGACGACACCGGGAAACGACACCCTATTGGGTACTGGTCGAGATCGCTGAACGTCCACGAACGTAATTACTCGGTGTCCGAGAAGGAATGTCTTGCCGTGGTCTGGGCATTGTCTACTCTCAGACCACATTTGATGGGAACTCACTTTAGGGTGCACACTGACCACAAGTGCCTTCATTGGCTCATGGAGATCAACGAACCATCGGGACGCTTAATGCGTTGGAGACTCCGACTATCGGAATTTGACTTCGAAGTCGTGTACAAGAAAGGCTCCCTCAACTTGCAGGCAAACGCACTATCCCGTTTGGGCACAGCACCTGAAGCAGAGCCTACTGAGGACGCTGATATCCCATGCTTTATGGTTGGTGACCTCGCCGGGAGTACTGAAATTCTGTCGGATGACATGTGTGACGACATTCTCGCCACACAAACCGCTGAACCGGGTGCTGGGTCATTTATATCCATCACGCCCGAGGAGATGATACGGGAACAACAGACGGATCCCTTCTGTACCCAGGTACGAGCCCGTCTGAACGGTGGATATCACTTACCTTTTCAGCTGAACGATCAAGGCTACCTAGTAAGGAAGGTGTCAACGAACCGACAAATAGTGGCGCCGCACTCCTTGCAGAGTCGCGTTCTTCATCTCTCTCACTACGTGAAGTTGGGAGCCCATCCGGGAGGAAGGAAGTTGTATCTCACACTGAGAAACGATTTTTACTGGCCGGCAATGGCATTTGACTGTTATGCAGTCCGCCCATCCTGTCATGAATGTGCCAAGAACGACATCAAATTGAGAAAGCATTTCTAGAAGTTAAAGTTATTCCCCGCAAGGGCGCCGTTGGGGTCTGTCGTCATTGATATTCTAGGCGAATTGATCAAAACCTTGCAAGGGAATCAATACCTCTTGGTAATTACCGATCGCTTTTCGAAGCTGGTACGGACTGTGTTGCTTAAGCGGATAACTGCTGCCGCCGTGGCTCAATCGTTTGTTACCCACTGGGTCTTTGTCTATGTACCACCGGTACATTTACTCTCCGACAACGGCTCTCAGTTTACGTCGAAGTTCTTTCAAGACGTGTGTCGCATCCTGGGTATTAGGAATCTGTTTACAACAACGTATCATCCCCGAACTAATGGTCGAGCAGAGAGATTTAACCGAACCATTCTTGGTGCATTGAGATCCTACGTTGCGGAACACCCCAAGACTTGGGATCTGTACACTGACGCAATCACATACGCGTATAATACCCAAGTACATCGGGCTACATCTTTGTCCCCTTTCGAGGTGGTCCTGTCAACGAGACCGCCTCCACTTGCTATTGCGGCACAGCCAACTATAGACGAATACTCGACACCGAGGTTACATAGCGACGCGTGGAAGAAATGGTTAAACATGATGGTGCCTATTGCTAAACGCTCTATGGAGAAGGCTCAACTCGCTTACAAGCACAACTTCGATAGTCGAATTCGCAGGCCGCTACCGCAACTGCGGGCTGGTGAGTACGTGTTCCTCAGGAAGGAGTACTATAATCCTGAGAAGGAGAAGCGGCATAAGCTCTCTCCGACTCCCAGTGGCCCCTATCGCGTAGTATCCGTACAGGAGACGACCGTCGTGCTCGATATCGATAATCAACACGAGTGGGTATCGCGAGATCGAGTGTATCGTGCCCCAAGCCCTATCCAAGAAGTTATCGCAAAGCAGGGTACCGGAAATGGCTCACCGCCGCACCAGGAGACCGAACAATCGGGTGCAACCGCGAACCGCCCATCGGTTTTATCCCACCGGCAACGCGGTCTCTCTGACTTGCCCAGCACAACAGAATTTCTCAAGGATAACCCCGGACTCTCACGGGATACACCTACACCCTCTACTGAGTTGAATGAGATTCACCCCCCGTCTACGGTATTGGCGCCAAATACGGAAGCCGTATCGCACCCTAAGGAGGAGGAGAACAGTGTAAATCGCGCTGCGGTTGCTCCGTCGTCCGCTGGACCTGACTGAGATGTTGAATCTCAGACTGAGACAGAATCCCCCGCTGGGAATGGTAGCGCTGGCGCTGAGTCGCGTACATCCGAGATCTCGGCGAGGAATGAAGTCAAGAGAAGTGAAGAATCCCCCGCACGGAGTGCTACAGCTAAGGAAGTTAGTGGCCCCGTTGGGATGCAATTCAAATCGTTGTAGCGTACTGTATATCGCTCGCGCGAACGCACTCTCTCCGCCGACCCATTTGCGGGATGAGGCGCCATGGAGAGCGATGCATAGCTCACCTGGGAACAGCCCATAGCGGGAGGAGGAAGGAAAGAAGAATCCTTGTGGATTGTATTAGAGAGCCTGAAGGAGGAAGTGGTCAAGTCCCCTGAAGGGTAAGCTGGAACATACGGAACATGTCGAGGTGCAGGACCCGTAGGCACGGTGAAGGGTATCACGTACGGTATGCATGTGCAGCCCGACGGCGGGATATTCGAGATTATCTGCTGTAAGCATACGCCACTGCTGGAGGGCAGTGCACGCCGCTTGGCAACTGCCGGCCGGTGAACCTGACACTGTAGATACCGTTCACGAGACGTGTGGCGCACACGCGGGCCCAGGTGCGCCCAAATATCCAACGAAAATGGAGTGCACTGCAGGTCATGCCCCGTGGCCCGACGTTCCGCCGCCCTCCGCAGGGAGTGCTGTACGCCACTTCTCCATCACAACGGCTCTTACGCAACGAAAGTGAAGGTATTGCCGCTTCACGGAGGCAACCATTCGTTGATTAGTTGCCCGTTTAGGATAGAAAAGAGTTTGCCGGAAATCGGAGATCGAGAGCTTTCAATTGAGCTCATTTGTGAGGCAATTGGACGCCCGTGTCGG
This sequence comes from Gracilaria domingensis, assembly GCA_022539475.1. Lineage (NCBI taxonomy): Eukaryota > Rhodophyta > Florideophyceae > Gracilariales > Gracilariaceae > Gracilaria > Gracilaria domingensis. Next base: position 78,108 of record VCMS01000168.1, on the reverse strand, counting down.
TAGTAAGCACACTCCGTCGCGACGGCTGGAGGACACGACAGTTCACCTGTCCTCCGCCCCGAGAACCGGTTCGAAACCCGAAGGAACTACTACCTCGCTTGGGTTTTGCTAATTGTCCTTCTCTGATGTCGGGAAAGGACAAGGAAGAAGCAATAGATGGCGTATACCCACAAGAATTCGTGATAGATCGTATCGTCGAACACGAGGAAAGCCCCGAAGGGAAACTATTGTATAGAGTCCGTTGGTACGGCTTTCCTCCTGACGAGGACACTTGGAAGCCAATTGAACACCTCCCTAGGTCCAAGGTCATGTCTTATCACCGGCGTACTCGGACGCCATTGCCTCCAACATTGGATAACGCGATGGTCGGATAGCCCCCTTGTCGGTGTGCTCTACTGTACTCGTGCCCACCTTGCGTTTGGAAGAAAGAAGTCAGACGCTCGGAAGAGAAGAAGAAGACCTAAGAGTAGGAAGAGATCCTCTGTATCATAGAAGAGATGTAGTAGAACTACCGAATTATCGGGATCCTTCCGTATTACGGAGAAGTAGGAACTGTCTGAAAAGGAATGAAGATATCTGCACTATATGGCCAGGAACTGGAAGAGAAGTGGAAGAAGGAAGATCCTGCTGAAGGAGAAGGAAGAAGAAGAAGCTCGTCGCCGAGAAGCATACCTCGACGAGGCTAAGGGAAAATTTGCCACTAGCTGGCTTTAATTGGAAACTATCACAAGACACTCTGAGATTGAAGGAACACCTGATGAGGGGCTATCCGCCAGTGGAGGGAGCACCGCCTCCCGTGTTGCGATTCTGCGCGAAGTACTCGCTTACGAGAACCGCAAGCCCCGCAACGGTGTCCACTCCCGGTGTGATCGAAATGCCATGAGCCTGGAGGTCAGCACGAAAAGAAGACACACTCCAAGCCGAATTGGCAGGCTGAGCAGTCGGAGCAACCAAGGACCATCCTGCAGGGACTTGATCGCCCTCTGTTGGGACCGCTGTCGCGGTAGGATCCGAGTGCGGTACTCCCGTCAGCTGTGCTGGCCCTGCTACGGTGGCTATCTCATCATTGTCCAACATTGGATGAGGTGCATCCGACGGGACGGCGTAATCCTCGGGGAACACGAACCCTACGGGGTGACCGACCGGCATTGCGCGGGGCATAGCCGCCATTGCAGTCGCTTGCTCTTCGGAGATAAACTGTCTCTCCCACGGGTCGTAGCACACCGAGACCTCGGAACGGGTGGAAATTCTCCCCGGTGATCGGTCGCGGAAACGCTGTCGCCTGTCAGGCTGCCAAGCTACCGGAGCTCGGTCCCAATCGACCCTGTCGATGACATCCAACAATTCCCCAACCTCTTCCTGGTTAGCCTCGGAACCCAAGGGCGTAATGATATCAATCCTTGGAAGGAGCCACCTTAGATTCGGAAGGAGATACCACAAACGGTAATGGTCATAGATATTCCATAGGAGGTGAACCGCGACGCGGGCAGCCCACTCGGCAAGAACCAGAGACCAATAGCCCGAGTTGAGATTGTCTATCAACCGCGAACCTTTGTAGTAGATACTCGGCGGGAGTTCAGCGAAGCACCCCGCGGGGACCTCTACAGGGCTCCACCACGATGGAAGGCCGACGTATCGGGAGGGCAAGGTATCGAAGCGCAAACGATCAACTTCCAAGTTTGGATATGGAACTAGGAGTCCCCTACGGGAGCGCGCATTCCGCTCGAACCGGACTCGTCTCTCGAAGTCATAGAGATCCTTGTTGTGTCTCTTACTTCTGGAGAGGTATCGGAACTCCGCCCTGAGCAAGAGTCGACTCCATAGGAAAATATCAGGATCAACCTCACTGAAATGGTATCGATGCTCCGCTTCCGGAAATTCCGCCAATGCGTTACCATAGAAAACCTCACCGTAGGTACAGTAGTGCGAGACGTCAAAGTCATACTCGGCCGGAATCGGATGGTCACATCGCAATCTTCCAAGTCTGGAATAAGTGAGTCGTGCTATATCCCCACGTGCGTGGTCAAGGGACTCTCCGCGATCGCAACGAAGCAAATGCGGCTCCACCGCTATGCGGGTCCACCACTCGCGAGAGCGCATCGGATCTCGAGGAAGCCCATCTGGGAGTATTCCGCCCACGCCATAGGAATCGATGAGAACATCATCTGCTACCGCTGTCGGGTGAAACCACGGAGCGCGGGAAAAGATCAACCCCTCACGTCGGGTATCCCGGTTCACAAGGGACTCTCTACTAATCCGCCCACGAGGGTTCACCGTCAACGGTACGGCCTGCTCGGCATTCCACGCGATTGTGTTTGGATCATAGTGCTATTGCACCGGAGCCACGTGAGGAGCCGGAGGTATCGGAAGAGGCGCACCCGGATGGGGATAAGCTTCATAGAAGTTGAAAAAAGCTACCGCTTGCGGGATAGGTTGGGCCGGAGCTTGAGGATGCAGGAAACCTGGATGGTTGTACCCCGAGTAGAGTTGAGCGAACGGCCCGCTGTACGTATTCCTCTGAGGGAGAGGAGCTGATTGGAAGCCACAAAAGTACTGTGGAAGACTTTGAGAAGGCTGTCCTTGTTGGGAAGCGCTGCGCGAGGGCACCTCAGACGCCGCCTGCGGAGCTGACTACTAGTTTCCCGAGAGCGGGTTGGTATGTAACGGGTTCGGATTCATTCCTGTCGAAGGAGAAGAAAACTCAGTAGGCACTGGTAGCGAACGCCGAGGTATCGGAGGAGAAGCAGTAGTTGTATCCGAAGTCGGAGGCGAAAGCCGCTTGCGTGGAAGAACCGAGTGGTCGGTGGAACCCTGAAAGGACGTCATATTTATACTCCCGATGTCGGTACTTCGCCGTCGCGCTCGCGCTCGTGCTCGAACGTAAGGAGGGGGAGATGTGAAGCAACGGCTTTCCGCTACCGGGTGCATCATGCCGCTCATAATGAGATGGTACCGGTGGCCGGTGACGTGGCGAAGTTATGAAAACTCCCTTTAATTTTGGGCAATGTTTGGAGGGTTTTAACAGAGCCTTGATAGGTGAATCCTCTGTAGGAGGTGTATAGTAAGTGGGATAGTTGGCCACGTGTGGAGGTTGGCCTGCAGATAATTGTGCCACGCCCGCTAGGAATTACCCCACCCCCTGACAGTGGGTTGTCCACGTGTAGAACCCTTGGGAGGTGTGCACCGTAGACCTAGTAGTAGTATATATGCTCGGGTGATCTTACCCTTGAGCCTTCAAGTAAATGGACAACTGAGTCGACATTCAAGTCGAATCCTGTTCAGGATCGGGCTATAGTAGCTCGCTGCCTACGTAGGTCTACAACTCCATCTGGAGAGTAACCACGACTGGTATCGGCACTACTACCCCTCAGGGTCACTTAGGAAGCACTTGTCTCGCCATCTTTGGATCTTTGATTGTCTTTACCGCTGTGTCGGTTGTCTCTTGTTGTTCCTTGTCTTGTTCTTGTTGTTGATTTTTGTTGTTGTCACTCTGTTGACTCTTGTTGTTTACACTTGTTCACCTGGTTCAGGTATCGCTTCCGCCCCAGTATTGGGTTTACTTACTTTTGGCGCCTTTGTGGGCGTTGCTCGGCTGTGGGACCTATTCCCGCCGGTTGGCACCGTCCGTGGCTCCGCTTCGGTGGTTTATACCGTGAGTTTTCCCCCGTTTACACGGTCTCCTTTTCTTTCCCTTTGTTCAGGTTCGGATCACACTCCATCCCTGGATCTGCACCGTTCTTTGCATCCCACCTCTGTAGATATAGCCAGTCACCGTCTCCGGTCTTACATCCTGCTTGTCACCCGACTCTAGTACGGACGGAGGGTTCTATCGCTGAGTCTATCCCTCACAGGGAGCAGGACTGGGACATCCTAGTGGAGATTCCCCATACGTCTGTGTTCTGCAAAGTGAAATATAGTCTGTTCGCTTTGGAAACTAAGCTAGTTTTGGGGCTATTTGGGGCGCGCGAGGGGGTGGCAGAGGCTGGCACTCAAAAGATTAAGAAATTTTGGAATATTAAATTCCATTTCGCGCAGTTTAGTTCTTGGGTCTTCTAGTTTTTGTAGAGGTTCTACTTCGCCGCACCACCCCATTCACTCTTTTCCGCGACCCTCTCTCAAAACTGCACTCGTGCTAGTTTGCGTTTCCATTTTCTCCCATGTTGCAATGCCAATCGCAACTCATCCCACCTCAATCATCCCATCACTTCTTCCCAGTCCACACCACCCCCGCTATTTACCCATTTCTCGCCCATCACGCGTTCGCATCCTCTCTCTCCGTCTCCGTAAACGTCATTTTGTAGAAGTCAGGTGGACAACTCTCCCCCTTCTCGTATACTCGACTCGCCCCAATACGGCTTCAAATCCCTCCCATCCTTCTCTCCTCCTGTCCCCTCAGAATCTTTTTCGCAGTCCGCGCTACCTCCGCCGCACTCCTAAACCCAGTCACCACCGGAGCTCGGACTCCCTCCCGCGGCATCTCCTCCACCACCTTCTTCATCTCCTTACGCCTCTTCTTCAGACGGCTCTTCCCATCCCCAACCACACCACCCTTTGTCTTCGGTGTCACAGGGGACCCGTTCTGCACCGCCACCCTTCCCACACCTCCCTTCTCCGTCTTTCCCTCCACACCTCCTTTCACCGTCTCCTCTTTCACCAATCTTTGCCTCTTGCCCAGCTCCTTCACCTCCTTCTCTAGCACGTCCAACCTCTCGTTCAGAACCCTATTCTCCTCCCGCAACTCTCCAACCTCCCTTCCCACACACTCCACTATCCCATACACATGATTTCTTATCTCCACTCCCAATACCGACAACGAATTCCGCAGGCTCGAAATCGCCTCAACCGAAACACCACTACCACCCCCACTCAGCACAACACCGCCCGTTTCCGTTACAATCTCCACAATTCCATCGTCCAGTTGCTCCTTCAGCACCAACCCCAGCATTCCCACCCTCGCCTTCATCTCCCCCACAAACCGCATCTCCCTGTCACCCTCTCCGCCCCCACTCTCTATCTGGTCTCCAACCTCTAACTCACTCAGATGCACCGCACCCCTTCTCTCCATTGCGACCCCCTCCACCTCCAATTCTACACCCTTCTCCACCTCATCACCACCCCCTCTCCTCGCCTCACACTTCTTTCCTTCATCGGCCACTTCCTTCTTCTGCGACATCCGACCAGCCGCCGTAATCACGTCCTCTTCCCGCTTTGGTGACGGCGTCGGCGGTACCTCTTTCCCCTCCAACAGCGCCAACAGCTCCTCATCCTTCACGTATCCGTTCGACATCTTCAGAAGAAGAAGTAGTAGTTGGATCGAAGTTTCCGCTGCGATACAGTGCAATCGAGCTAAACTGTGCTGTCCACCCCCACTGTCCAACCACACGGGCTATATCCAGCACCATGATTGTCCCTGTTTCCCTCATCCCATTTCCCGCCAAAACATCTATTGTACACCTCCGCACCTTCCACTACTTAAGCGCCACCTCTCTGTCTCCTCTTTCGCGCTCACATAATCCCCACCCATCTCGCCTCGACCGGCGACATTTTTCTCTTCCACCATAACCTCACTCGATGGTTATAGCAAAACAGGAAGATATTGCCAGTGGAGGCAAGCTAGGGACTAGTGATTGTACTTAGAGTAGCTCACCCTCTGTCTCGACTGGAGGCATCTTCTTCTTCCGTCACATTCTGTGTGGGTTGTGACAAAAAACGAATATGTCACCACTCGACACTGGATGGGTAACAATGATAGCACGTAGAGTAGTTCATCCTCCGTCTCAGCGTCCACTGGGGATATATTGATGTTCTCTCACATCCTTTCCCGGTTGTGATACAAGAGAAATACATCTCAAATGGAGACGGAGAATATAGTCGTAATAACACGTAAACGTAACAATATAATAAACAATAATTTTATGCTACTATCTCTAACCAACCTTTCGAAAACCAGCTATGACATGAGCTCGGTTACTCGAGCCAAAGATGGCAGATCCTGCAACTGAAATGTTTGCACCGGCCTTCACTACTCCTTTCACAGTACTCAGTCCAATACCCCCATCCACCTATATCCATATTCTTGGGTACAACTCCCTTGCATTTCGCACCTTATCAAGAACACCCTCCATAAACGCCTGTCCTCCAAACCCTGGCTCCACCGTCATCAACAATAACATGTCTACAATTCCTTACTTCATAAGTGCTTCTACGACCTTTATAGACGTATTCGGGCGCAACACAACTCCAACCTGCATTCCGATCCTTTTAATTCGGTTACATAATTCCTTCAACACCACGTTTACCTCCTCAGTTGGTACCTCGCACTTTTCTAGTCCCTTAGCCCCACTCTCGATATGAAATGTGACTCCGTCTGCGCCTGCTTCTGCAAGGTCTTTTATCCAGCGCCCAGGATCTGATACCATCAGATGACAGTCCAAAAACAATTTCGTATGCCTCCGCAACGCTTTGACAACAGGCGGTCCAACAGTAAGGTTCGCCACAAAGTGACCATCCATTACATCTATATGCAGCCACTACGCTCCAGCCTCTTCCATTGCACTTGCTTCATCTGAAAGGCGAGCAAAGTCTGAAGCCAAAATTGATGGCGCTATAATTAAACGAGAATCCATACTGAACATCGATAACTTCAGTAACGCTAAACCCGTCCTTCCCAGACACACCCCCCTTTTATACCTCAATAAAAAAGAAGATTATAGCAATCCGAGTGAAGCTATAGAACCCGTTCACGTCATTTGTGAAGCCAAAATGGCTCCTTTCATCCTGTATTCTAGCTCCCCGTAACTCGTACTTTACAACTACTTTACAACTCAGGTTCGAAATCAGTTTCATTCATTGTACACTTTCTACTCTTCCACCTACTTTTCATAAAACATCATCACACTTTGTGGCTTGTCGTCTCATACAAGCCCTATCATTCATTCAGTACAATCACATATCATACATTTCGCTCACTTTCACAAAGTGAACCATGTTCCTGTTCTGCGCTTCCCAACCGTTTGTACTTAAGTATCACTCTTTACCCCAGCAGTTCTCCCCCTCATCTTCCATTTTTATCGTCACACAAAAACAATCGAACCCTTACAATGAACTCCCAGTCCGACATGCTTCCGACTCTGCCTCCGAGTCCCAGATACTCTGACGTCTCTCAGGCCTCATCTCCCGCCGGAAGGACTCGGGCCGTTATTGTTGAAAGGGGGCGTATAGGTACCATGCTGGCGAACGAAGAAGATATGGTGATTCCGCACACGAATTGTGCAGCATGGCTGCTACCTCTCATCTTTCTGATGTACCGATACTAGTTTGTGGAAGAACGAACACCCTGAAGACCGTAATTCAGGCTTGCCCTTATTGGCTCAGAGAAAATCTCGTTTTCTTCCAGAATGGAGATATCATACCATTGGTTTCGAAGCTCGGTGTGGACAAATGTTCAAAAGTTGTCCTATACGTTGGTGTCCCCTCAAGAAACGCAGCTCCGCAGGATGGTGTCACTCCTCAAGGTCCGGATGGTCTCACTGTCGCAACAGGAAAGTGGGCCTCCAACGTTGCAGACAGGTTTAGGTCTATGGGTCTCACTTGCGGGGTTGTCGACGAAGACACATTTCTCGTAAGCTATTATGAGAAGCTCGTGTGGCTATCAGCGTTCAACATCGTCGGGGCCTCAAGAGGTTTCATTCCTATGGACATAGTCGCTACGGAGTGCAGTACGGTTGTGCTCACAATAATGAAAGAGCTGTTGAAGATAGTTTCGCTTAAGACAGGTACTACTTTCAACCTGGAAGAGACCGTTGGGCGACTTCTTGCATATGGGAAAACTCTCGTTGGCTTCCCTACTTCTTTCTCCGACTTTCAGTTTAGGAACGCGTACTTCTACGACTTTTCCCGCCAAGAAAGAAACATTGTAGTGGAGGACGTGCATGAGACCATCAGAAGGGTGGCAGAACTGTACGGGTACAGAAAATGCAAGTGTCAATGGTTTAGAAATGCTCTTGGAATTTGTTTCAAGTACTACGATGTCTCTAATATTCAGTTAGAATACGGAATCTCAGTAATAAAAGGGTCGTATATATCTCAACAGCCTTTTATGATTCATGGTGTTTTTTGTCGTGCTGCTTTTCCTCGTAGCAGTACAACAGAGCCACCAGCATAATTGTCGAATGTACATCCTCCACGCTTTCGAACAGGTTGTGTACTCCACCCGGGATACAATCTTATTTGACGTGAACGCCGTACACGCCTACCTCATGCAAAGGCCCGTCGCTCAAAGCACTTCCGAACGTCACGACGTCATCCGTATCAATAAATCTCGGTTCATTATCCACAAGATTTTCTCCTCCGCTTCCTTTTGTGTATCGCTTGTCCACAATTTCGCAACTTTTATCGCCGGGATAGATAACAAACGCATCCATCTTCTGCAACAGGTCCCCAATAGCAGAATCCACTTCTTCTCTCCACTGCCACAGTTTGTTGTACACGAAATTGGGAAGGCCACTATCACTTCTGGTCTCCACGAACCCCTTCTCATCATCATTCACAATACCATGCCTCCTATTCAAATTCCTTGCCAGGAACAGTAGTCCGTCAACAGTGTGGTCAAGGGTGTGATCATTGAATGCAGCCTTAATTTCCCTCTCGTCAGAGAAACGGAGGAAAGCTCCATGATTCGCCGAGACACCAAACTTATAGTCTCCGATTCCTTCCATTTTCCTCTCCACGTCGCCCACATCACCCCCTGTGACAAGTCCGAAACCAACACGTTCGTCAATGAACTTCATACACTTCAATACTTCTTCTGGAATTGACTCTCCTTCTCTTCTCAACGTTCCATCAACGGAACTTAATATACCGTAACCATTGGCATATATGAACTTAGACAAGGTATTGGGTGAAATTTCGGCCAAGTCTCTCTGTTCCTCTGCCATTTTTCCTAATACAGTCACCATACTGCCACAAGTACCGCATAGACAGGAACTGCATAGACTTCTCAGTTTCATACTTCTCTTAAAAGCAACCTTAAGTGCAGTTTCAGAAGTGTTAGTACGCTACATGTTCAATTGCGAATTGAATGGTGCCACCAATGATGTTAACGATACCGAGCATGTGGCATGTTGCAATTAGACGCAACTGGACCAAAGACTTTTGACATTTGTTCAATTACTAGCCTACCGCACCTTTTCTATGTTCATATGTATAGCCTTGCAATAGTATACTACTCTTAACACTCGCAAGACATTCATAATTTACTAATCATCTCATTCTCATCCACTTCGAGGCGCTCGCAGCCTCATTATTGGCAAATCGTCATCACTACTACTCTCGAGCACTTCAGTTCTACCGGTCTTCGCTTCCACACCAATCTCCACGACCACTTGGTCTCCTTCCATGTCAACCGCCCCACCCTCCTTAACGGACAACAGTTCATCCTCCGCCTCCTCCTCTTCGTCTCCATTGACAAACGTGGGTCGGAAATCCCGTACCCGATGAACAGCATCAGGTAGTGCGTAGCCCTCTGGTACCATGTACATGTGGTATCTAACCAGCAAATCCATAGACTCGGGCCTATCCACCTTGTCCTTCCCACTTGCTCCAGCATGTGTCACATCACCACGGCCCACGAATACAGAGTACGGTGGGATGATTATCTTCTTCGCTGGATACACCTCCGACATCACTCGCAACTGTTGGTTGTTCATCCCCACCAGTTGATGGCTTCCAGCGCTCACCCAGAGAGGAAAGCCCTCTTTCCCGGAGGCCATTACAAAGTATCCGGGGTTGCCAGCATTCATTGTTTCCTTCGTAACCAGACCACTGAAGTCGGTGTGCAGCGTCTGGCGCTTGCACTTTCTCGTCGTCCCCAGAAATCGACCACCAGTTTTCGGAGTGTACATCTTCACAGCTTCCCTTTCATTGTCCCATAGTCCCAAAGCCGCAGCAATTGTACCCATTCGAACATCAAGTAAAGCACGCGACCTTACAACCCACCTGAGCTCCTCATTATCCTCCGGCTTCTCCACCGTACCCCAACGTGTCGACATCACTCTCCCCTGAAATGGTCCATCGCTACCGTCCTTCCATCCTTCATCATCGTTGATTATTTGAATAAACGACTTCTGTTCCTCTCCTTTCCGTATATCCGGCATCGCTCCATACTCATTCTCGAAGAAGTCCACCAACTTCCCCGACACATCTCCGAACTCCCGAACTTCTTCCAACTCCTCCCATTTAGGGACACCATTATCAGTCGCAAAGCCATCAAGCACGCAATATCCATTCTGCCTTAGCTCAGCTTGCATTCGGGCGAAGAACATTTGCCCAAATTCGTCATGCTCCTTCGCAGCAACCCACAGCACCCCCTCATCATCCATACCTGTCGGTCGAGTACGAGGATACTGCATACCAAATGTCTCCGCCCGTAGGCGATGTTCAGCCCTTGCAGCGTGCCAAAAGACAAGATGGTGTACATCTCTGAGATTCGAGACACTTAGCAGCTCCGACCTATGTCCCTTCTGCAAGTGAATGACTCTAAGCCAGGGGTCCTTGTGCTCAATTACGTTCTTCCCTTGCCATTCCTGCGGTCTCAGCCTGGCATACCCGCACCATGATGGGTTCGGTGGGCCATCATATGGGTCTCCCCGAACAAGTCCGTGCTCCTCAGATTCCAGAAGAGCTGTAGGTAACTCATCAAATGACCCCCCTCCTGTCTCTTGTTGATCGTCTGGCGCAGCATTTTTCTCGACGGTGACAACCCGTAGAACTGTCACCGCAAGAAGCTCTTCGTCATGCACAAATGCAGAACTGCCTGCGTTCTCTGCATTCGCTCCCTCTTCCAATGCCACGAACTGAACTTTCATCGACCTTCCTCTCAGCACATGTTCATTTAGTTGAGACAGCAGGTCATCCGGTGTCATGCTGTTCAGAGTAGATCTCATCTGTTCTGTGAAAGTCTTTCTCCGTTTCTTCCTCGGCGGGGCCCGCTGTTCTTCTTCAGAGCTATCCAGAACTTCTATGGCACCTCAATTTCGGCCGTGCTCAATTTCCCTATAACTCACCTGCGCCCGTTCTCGTGCACTTCTTCGCGGCTCCCCTTCTTCACTGGCAGATGTTGCAGCAGCAGCAGCGGGAGTCCTTCTCTTCGTCACGAACTGCTTCACTGGTGCGGGTGGCGGAATTACCTTGAGCATCGTCCGCAATCGATTCTGAACCGAAGTCGTGGCAGTTCTAATTGAGTTCGTCCTGCTCCGAACACGCGGCAATGTATTAAAGTTCACAACTTGTCCCAAAAGGAACTGATACACAGCGGCGTTGTTATCTGGGTCTTCAATGTCATCTTCATTCGATGGAGCAGAAAGACTGACTTCGCGTTTCAGGAACACTTCCATGGACTCTTCCTCGTTTAGTTCATTCCTCACTGCTCGAGTCGAGCGGAACAGAGACACTGCTCTATCATAAAAGAAACCTCGAACCTCCTCAAATCTTTTCCATTGCTTTGTCTTTGTCGACTTGCCCTTCAATAGAAACATCTGAAGACAATCAAGAATGAAGGAAAACTCCTCGGCATCGAAAACATATAGCGGAGTATGGGACAGATGTGTGAGACCTATGTCACTCACACTCTCACATATATTCTCGAAATGGGTCAGCATTTCCTCACGAGACATGAGTTGCAGGGCGACATTGGCATATCTCAGATACTGACGCTCTTGCACACTCCCAATCAGTTTGCTCTCCTTCAACACTTCTGTCACTTCTGCAGGATCCACGTCTGCCGGCGTCACCCCCTCAACATCTTCAATTAGAATGGCGACCACACTAACTATAGAGTGTATCTTGTCTGCAAACATCATCCTTCGCATCGTACTCGTCGACTCATTGAGGTACGAAGCAACACATAACAATTCCTTCATCCCAATGGGCCTCCCATCTCTTCGTATCAGCAGATTGCAACGCCAAAACTTGGCTAATCGCTTCCACTTCGGTGCACCAGTCGCTGCCAAATATTGTATAGCTTTCAGACGATGCAAACCATCTACAATGAAGCACTTCTTCGTTAGGCGTCCCTTGTCAGTATCCCTCTCTCCCGTAGTAGCATCTTGTAAGGCCACCACTGGAGAACCCATCGACTGCAATATCCCCCGCTCCTCCATACTCTTCACAAGGGCTTCAACGTGGCGTTTACTTACTCCACGGAGTAAATTGGGCGGAGTGTCCACCAGAGTGATGTCAACAGTAACAACAACCATCCGGTACTGATTGAGGTTCATTTTTGGTACCTTCTGACGAATTCGTCTGTACGTCTTGCTCCGAGTAGGTGTCCCTTGTGTTCCAGACCGCTCGCCAGAAACACTTGAACGTGCCATTCTTGCGGACAGAAGCACAACGTCATCGTCCTGCTGCTCCGCAGTTTCTGGTGCAGTTTGGGGTACAGATGGACCAGCTCCTTGCGCGGATTGCGCATCCGCGTCTGGAAGGGGACCGTTCATGATCTCATCTTCCTCCTCTTGCACAGCCGTCCCCTGCTGAACCGTCTGTTTCGACGCAGAAGATCCCCTTGTGTCGACGGTCTGATTCATCGCAGGAGAAGCCCTTTTCGACGCAGTGGGCTTCGTAGCGGAGGTAGACTTTGTTTGACCTGTCCGCTTCGTAGCTGGGGATGCTCTCGTCTCCATAGACCGCTTCGTAACAGACGACGGACCTGCCCGCGGAGGTGCTACTGATGCGCTACCTCTCGGTGTTGATGAACTTCGAATTGGCTCCGTGCGGCTTGTCGGCGTCATCACCTCACTCATAGCGCTCACCGTTTCTCGCTTCGACGCCGGAATGCTGGCTGCCACCGGTTCCATCATTTTCTCATCCCAAGGAGCGGCCGTCCGGAGATCCTGGATATATTGTGGAAGATCCAGGCCCTCCGCCGGGTAAGGGTAGAACGTCTGACCGCTTCGACTGATGAGAATATTATGAACCACCACAAGACCTGGGTCCAATTGCTTCCCGTTCAACTCGCGGCGTAGAACACTTCCAATTCCATGCAACAACGCTTCCCCGACTATCACATTTCCTTCATTCTCAATATCCATCTGCAGAGAAACCCGCATTCCACCTTGCAATGATCGCGTGCTCCGCCGAGTGCGAGGAGTCACGCTTTGCGTACGCTTTCGAACACGAGTTGGCTTCATGTTGAACAGCTATTGCAGTGAAAGGTGTATATCAACAATACGCTCGCTCTGGACGATACAAGAACGGAGGCGAGCCTTCAAATGGCGACTTACGCTGGGCACCCTCGCTTTTGGCAGCTCCTCCCAGCGCACTGCCAGTCTCGTCCGTGTCCTGTCCGTGGCCGCTCGCGCGCTGATTGTACGCTTTAGAGTCGTGGAGTTCGCGCAATGATGACTCACGCGAGCAATGGTCGCGCTCTCTAATCGTGCTCTTCAAATGCTTTGCATAGTAGTCAAGAGTACACTCATTCACTTTCATGTACAGCCTACTCCCGCCAATACACGTGGACAGCGGCGCCAACGTACCGGCGGCCGGGTGTAGCGAAATCACTGCGAAGCGGCGTGTTTTGGGAGGTCCCGGGAAGGCGCTGGAATGTGGCCAGAACGTGCCCGCGGGTGGGGGGGTGTCGGTCGTGTTAGGGTAGGTACCCTGACACGACCGGAACCACCCGCCCTCGGGCATAAAATCGCACATTTTTCAAAAAATCGCCCAAAACGTGCCGGCGGACGGGGCGGTCCGGTCGTGTTAGGGTACCTACCCTAACACGACCGACCCCCCCCCCCCCCCCCGCCCGCGGGCACGTTCTGGCCACATTCTGGCACCCTCCGGAGGCCTCCCAAAACACTCCTCCCGGCACTTCCGGCAGTGATTTCGCTGCACACGCCGTGCACATATAGCAAACTAGAGAAAACTAGCGCTTCACACCCACTTGGTCCGCGACTATTAGCACAATACACGTCCTTTGCAATAGCTCTGAATCGCGACGTGGCCGACACGCGACACTATCGCACCCGCTCGAAGCGGCACGGACACAGACCTCAGAAGGGAGCGGACACGGACACGGACGAGACTGGCAGTGCGCAGGGAGGAGCTGCCGAAAGCGGGGGTTCCCAGCGTAAGTCGCCATTTAAAGGCTCGCCTCCGTTGTGTGCGCTGAAGCGATGGATTCCACCGATGATGGAGAGGAGATACATCCTATCGACATGAGTGCTCCGCCTCCGGCGTTCCATGCATATGTCAGACTTTTCTTGGTTCTTCGCGATGCTTTGGCAAACAGCGATGGAGGCCCTGATCGGCCACGGGACGTGGGGTTTAGAGGGCTAATAGAGTTCTCCGCGGAGAACTATAAGGATATTCCGGAGGCAAGGAAGATGTTTGAGGAGGCCACTAACTCCAAGAACCTGCAGAACTTGACACTGCAACAGCTGCAAAACAGTGTTGTGAATAACAAACCTGTTGAGCAACGATATCTTGTAACGAAGCTTCTTGACAAGAAGGACGGGGATGAGGACCAGAGACTGCGCGATTTTTTCCTTCTCTCTATGGATATGGGTATATACCTACCGGTGCGATGCCTGGTTGGTTATTTCATGACCAGGAGAAAACAGGTTCTGAAGACGACAGTGTTCATCCAACCAACAGCTGTGAACCCATTTGAGGTCGTTATATACTTATCATACCTCGGCCACATAATGGGAGAGAAGGACAACATCAGAATGATGAAGAAGAAACAACCGAAAAAGAAACGAAAAGTGAACTATGCACCATCTGTGTACATACCCACTTTTACGTCGTTCTCCAAAGACAACTGTGATCGACTGGGATTCGCTATCAGTGAGGTCGTATGGGCATGGAGTTGTTTTGCGGCTCATCTTGGATACACGAACGTTCAGCACATGGTGAAACCATACATTTACATGAATATGCAGAAGTTGAAGTATACAGCGCTAGAGACACGGGAGTCTGGTTATGCCCCGCCGAGCCAGAGTACTCGATTCAACACACAGGGTGTGCCACAGAGCAGTACTACTGGATCGGTGGAGACCTTGAGTGATGAATGCGATACAAACCTCCGAATACTGGCTAAGGAATTTTTGACAGACCTCGAAACCATATGCACCCACGATAGCCTCTATAGCTTACGGGCTGATCAGATGAGGAACTGGATAGAGTTTTCGGAGATACGGATGGATACCGTATCTGGTTCTGACTCCGGTGAGTTCCCCGCTCGATTTCAGAAGTTTTCGGAGTTGCTATGGAAACCGATACAGAATATGCGTCATGCGGCAGGGTTCCATGTCGGCAATCACGCGAAACCCGATATTGAACTGACGAAAACTCCTAAAACTTCCGGTAATGCCGAACCTTCTTCGACAAAGTCTGCCCCATCCCCACCTCGTCGAGAGTATATGAACCTCGTGAGCTCCGATAGCGACGACTTCGAGAAGCCGGTGAATCTTGCGGAGCATGAATCTTGGGTTGCCGGTTACAACATCCAAAAGACTGGTATTGAGGCGCCCATGAAGGGGATATCCAGTCTTCTTCGAATGAATATGGACAAGGTGTGGAAGGGGATGAGAAAGTCGCACTTTGTAGCGTACAACTGTGACATGAAGGACCTGAGGCACACACATGAAATATTTCTGAATCAGAGTGAGATTTTATGGGGTGAGGCACAGCTTGTCCAAACAGACCCTCCCTTTAACACTCGAAGGAAGAGGAACAAACGGAATAGTGCTCACGATGTCTTCAGTGAGGATGACATGATCAGTACGGCTGACTTAATAAGTTCCGCGCTTCGGTCAGGTGAGCATTTCATTATATTCTGTGCCATGGCACAGTTTCATGTTAGGCACAGGATACTTTCGGAAACGGCGAGTACGAAAGATGAAGCTGGAAGCGAAGGTAAGCCAGAACTCATGCCTTCGTTTAAAGTGGATGGGAATCCACTGGTGTTCATCCGGGATCGAAGTAATGTTGGAGGGAATCCACGGAAGTTTGGGATACAGCCCGTAACGGAGTACGCCGTTCATGGGGTGAAGCATGGATTGCGACCATCGGAGGACCCCAGTCTTACTCCATTTGAGGAGAACAATTTCATTCCTTCTACTTTCCCGGCTAACAGGAATGTAATTGACCGGGTGCCGAAACCGAGAGCGGGGGAGTGGTTGACATGGAAGGTAAATGAGCCAGGTAGTTCAGTACCAAGTGTGCAGCACATAAGACCGGAGCAGAAGTCCAGGGAGTTGATGAAAGAGTTGATATGTCGGTTCAAAAGACCGGGTGATCTTGTCATGGACATGTTTGCGGGAACTTTTTCTACGGGTATGGCGTGCCTATCGCTGACAACGCATAGGAAGTTCTTAGGGGGCGAGAAGAATAGGCCATGCTTCAGCCATGCAAAGCATAATATAACGACTCTTATGGCCGAAGTTCGTCGCGCGGGGAAGGATGACATCGTGGTTGAACAGGAGGTGGTGGATGCTGCTTCAACGACTTATGAACGGGTTCCACATCGGGACCGAGGTCGGCTAGAATGGGAGGCTCCATTTGGATACCCTCAGTACTAAGTGATGCCTGCACATATTACTCAGTTCCTAGGAAGAAACTGGAAGGACTGGGAGTTTGTCGACAAGTGTGGACAGCATACTGTAGATCTTTGGGACGAGAAGTACCGAGGAGCTCTGAATCTAATGGATATGCATATGTTGTTGACTGTTGAAGCCAATCGCTATCGCTTACATGTAGCATCTTCTAAGATTCGACATTCGCGTGCTTGTATGGGGGTGTTCACGGAACATAAGATATTGGCTGGGGAAACTATTTGTCATTTTTATGGAACTTTGGTATACATGGATCTGACGAACCGGAAGGAGAGACACTTAACGTATGGAAGTGGATTTCTCGGAGCAACTCCTGTGCGGTACAAGTTGTTTTCTATGATGGTCACTGTGACTCGTTCGGAGTTTCTGCACCTGAGGAACAGACCAGGACAGACTCAGGATAAAAAGGAGAGCGAAGTCTACATTTTCCCGGCGCCGTTTTGTATCGGGGGCCAAATTAACGACGCCGGATATCATGCCGGGGATCCCGATTTATCGGAGCCCCGGTCAAACAGGACTCGAACTGCCAATGTGCAGGTGGTGGAAGCGAAGTCCGTGATACAGTTCAAGTCAGACCTTTCTAACTATGCTCTACTTCGTTGTAGAGCAGTAAGAGATATTGAGAAGGGCGAAGAGTTGTATTTCGACTACGGAGAGCAGTACGCCTGGGACTGGGCTCTGACATTGGAGCAATAGATGAGTTCAGTAGCGAATAGAAAGTAAATATGCTTGTGAGTGTTGCAGCTGCCTGCAATACGCGTTGTTGTACATGTACACTGGAGCTCTTCATCTGTAACGGCGATATTTGCGACCCATTGGGCACCTCAAATTCCTAAAAAGCAGGAACTGCGGAGTCTCCCGGAATATCTGAACCATGCACCCCCCCCCCCCACCCCCTCCCCCCCTCCCCAACAATTTCGTTTCATTACCCTGTTTATCTCCACAGCATGGGTATAACGCCGAGAAAGCGAAATAGTACGCAGCGGAACAAGAGTGGACAGAAGAAGAGAAGAGCATCGGATGATACGAATCAGGCTACAAGCACCGCACTTCCTAAACGGAAGTCGTCCTCGACGAAGGAGAGAGTCAGTGGGCGTCCTTCTACAGGACTCTCTCGCCCATCTCGCAGCGGAGCGTCTTCCGGGATTGCGTCAAGAATTCGTGGATCAGCGAACGATGTCGTGCCGTCAACTGCCGATAATGCAAATCGTGCATCTGTCTCTGCTCCTCAAGAAGATGAGGTAACTCGGCCCAGCGGATCAGGACAGGAGGGCATGACAACTGGAACCGAAGAGGTTCGTATGACACCAAAACCTTCATGTCCCCGGCCGATATCGAAGACCGGAGCTACTGGGGCGCGGGTTACGCCGCCCAGTGGATCTGGACAACAAGGGACAATGACGAGAAGTCGTGAGAGTCCTAGTATATTAAGATCGTCACGTCCATCCCTCTCTTCTAGAACTGGGGCCGCTATGAATCGTATCATGCCTCGCAATGGGTCCGGACAAGGGAGAAACACAATAAGAAATCGAGAGACAACTGATAGACGAGTTACTTTTCGACCTTCCCCTCTTTCCAGAACGGGGGCCGTTGCAGCTCGTACGAGGCCCAATTCATCTGATATACCATGCCATGGAGGAGGACATACACGGGAGTTGGAGCTCGGAGCCGTGCCAAGGGTGGACACAGAACGCCTGCAGCCTCTCGTGGCTAAGGCTATGGCACATGAGGATAGTTCCGATAACGAAATAACACCGAATCCTGCGGCATTACCGGGGCCTGTCGCCGAAGAAGCTAGGGAAATAACGGAAGATATCCAAACTGGTGTGAATTCAAGCTCTATGAACAGACCTGATCTTTTAAATGAACTGAATTGCTTGAAAGAAAAGGTTAAGACGCTACAAGAGGACTTGATGGTTCGGGGAATTCTAGTGAAGGTCGCCCAAGAGCAGAGTACGGCTTTGAAAAAGAGGCTTGAAGAGAAGGATCTAGTCATTGAAGGGCTAAGAGGGGCACTGAAACAGGAGGGAGATAGGAGTACACGTGCTGGTGAACCTGGGCAGACAGGTCGAAAGAAGCATAAAATTGAGGTGTGCGACGAGTTTCGAGTGGTTGCTCAAGCAGTGTATCACAACATGCTGACGTGGGCAAGGAGAGAAAGAAGTGAGATATGGCTCGAAGGTGAGTCGCTCACCCGAAATTGGGGTAACCGTGCCGAGAAGGTGGAAGACGCAGCTGAGAGTGGGAAAGGGCTTATTGAGCCGGAGGAAAGTGGTTCATACATGGTTCCTAAAAACCCCGTGGAGCTCTTAGGCAGTTTTGGCATGTTCACACCATCGGTAGAGGGGGGGCCAGATGCTTTGCTGAAGAAAATGGTTGAAAGCGAGTTGAAGGAGTTGAGCTGGGAAGGTATTAGAAAAGCATCTCTTACCGACAAGTGTAAACCGTAACTTTGTGCAGATATGTGCCTCAGGCAGAGAATGCCGCAAACCATGAGTGACGTCGTGGGCGTTCTGAAGAGAAATAAGACGGATAAACTATTTCTGCTCCTGGGTTACGATCTGATTTGGAGAAAAACAAAGCTGGTAGAAGAGAATGCTGACGAACTCACAATGCAGTTGAAGGAAGCGCAGGAGAACATACTGCGTCTCGACGAAAACGGTGTACCGAACACTTCATGGTGGAGAAAAGCCCCATTTGTTCGTCTAAAGTACTCCAATGCGGATAATGTCGAGGATGTGCCGACGGAAGATCAAGACTTGTTCTTCGGAAACCGTGTCGGGGTACAAGTACTAAAGGAGTTTATTGGGTGTGATGTGGAAGACAAGGATACGGGCACCTTTTTAGATGGCACAATACTATTGCTCGCACGTTTGGACGCTTGGGTGTTGACGGTTGTGAGCCTTCTAAGTACGGATGTGTCAAGGGGTGGCCAGCGACAGAAACTGTTTACATAGAAGTTTGCCCAACTACCTCTGTGTTTAAAGAATGTTCTGGGGGATGTCAGGCAACATGTCTTGAGGACCAATTCCAGCGAGTTTCGTAATTATAGAACGACAACGGAAGATTGGACTAAGGTTCTTGGTAATGACGTGAGAGAGGCTACATTTGGATATCGAACGCCGTCGAACGGAAAACTTTACCTCACTGTGAAAGAACAATTTTTTATTGACAGTGTGAGCCGAAGATTGGGGTCTATTAGGGATTGTTTCGTTGGTGAATGCGAGGAAGGGGAAGTTCCTGGTAAACCTGGATTACTCTGGTAAGGAGTATTGCCATTCCATTGCTTTCTAACATGTCCGTGCTCAATGAAGCGAATAGTCACCTCCACAGCCGTTGCTGTTCTTCTGGACGTCTTTTTGTAGTGTCTCTTAAAACGCAGGTGTGCATGTTCGTATATGGCTGCGTCGTAGTACTTGATACTTCCCAGACGGCGAATTTCGTCCATGAGATGATCGAGAAGATGAAACTTCAGAGTTCCCAGTCTAGAGGGATGAAAATCCGCCAGAGTCTCTGTTGCGGAACGCTTGAAGGCTTCAATCTCCAGGCTAAGACACAGGAGAGAGCTTTCAGTCCAATACGGGTCACGATTGTATCTGAATAAGGTCGAAAGCAAGTCCGAGTACTGAGAGAAGACGGTTGTGATTGGGGCAACGTCCTGTTCTCCACAGCATATGTCAAAGAATGCTCTTATGAAGGGGAAGACCATGTCAAGTGCTTTGTAGTTTTTGGCCTCCAGCATTCCACGGAGACCGTCTTTCGTGAAGATACCATTCAAAGATTTGCCTTTTTCCTGCGTGGAGAAATCGATATGTAAACCTTTGGCAGGAGATTCGCGTTCTATGGCAGCTAGAATTGCGTTTGCATGGTTGAGGAGTTGGGTGCGTATCGTTCGAAATGAACGCGATGCAGATGTTCCTATTGTGGTGCACAGGGTGTCTGACTGCGTTCTCTCGATTGTGGCCGTTTTTATCAGCTTCGAGATGCCGAGATGCAAGTTGTGTAACGGTTCGAATGAGAACCGACTGTATGGAGACAATTCCGGGTTCATTCCAAGGCTTACGGGAGTTTCGAGGAACGAAGGAATGAGAGATATGGAATTTGAACGCATCAGAATATCCGCCTGAGATCTCCTCTCCCTCGCACGACGTGGACGTCTTTCCCCCTCGTCTTTTGTGCATGTTGCAAGATAGCTGTGTATGTCTTTCGGATGCTTTTCGTGTGCTTTTGAGAACGTTCGTTGAATGAGGTGGGAACAGGACTGCATAAAGATGAGCGAGGGGCTTTGCATCTATGACACGGGCTTTCTGTTTTGGTCCCATGAAGAATGGACAGAATGTCCTTAGCCTCAGGAATATCCGCACAATAACTTGCAAGCAGAGGATGGCACACTCGACTTAGTTTGTCTTCGCCGATGAACTGAAAACCTTTCTGCGTGAGATTTAGAATGGGCTCCAGGACTTGACGAAGAGATTCTTGAAGGATTTGCATCCTGGACTCGCGTAGAGACTTGCTAGAAACGAATGGCATTGCGTCTGCTTCAGATGCGGAAACCTCGATCAGTGTGGTAGGGAAGTATGCCACTACTGTGAGGTCATCACGGATGCACTTACGGCGTAGATCGTCGGAGAAGTTGAGAAATATGAGGTGAAGAGGATAGGCGGTAACCGTTGTTTGCTTTAGAGTGGTTGAAGACTTATCGGTGTATACCTGCATAAGACCTACGAAAGATTCACTGTAACGTATTTCTTGGGAGTACCACACTATTCTACTATCCAAAGAGCCCATGACCATTTCCTTAAGTTTTGAGGTGGCGTCTCTTGCGAGAGAGCCGGACATAGGGTGAGATATTTTCGTGAAGTGGGTCTGAGGTATAGGGTGGAAGAATATGTTTTCGTTGTTAGCCAACTGGAGCTGTTTAACAAGTGTGTGAACGGGGTCTCTCGTGTAGAGGGTGGCGCTGAACTTGCATCCTTCGGGCGAGACAGTTCTTCGATTGAAACCGTCTTTTGAGGCGTATCGTTCGAAAATGGCGTTCTTCAGTTCTGTGCAGCGCTTGGAACTTGTTATGGTCTCTTTGAATCGCTTTCGCGAGAATCGCGGGTCCCAAAGTAGCCCAATTAGCTCGTCTGCCTCACGATGACCAAGGTTGGAAGCTACTGAAGCCAGACAAACCGTGAGATAATCCATATGCAAATCACCGAGGGCCTCCTCAGAAGGCACTGGGCGGGAACTGCTTCCGTGTTCTCGCTCTAATGCCGCGGGACCCGGGGAAGAAGAAACACAATGCGAAGTGTCCGGAATGGGAGGGGCGCACGGAGTGGGGTCAACGATGTCTTCGGACACCTGAGGCTCAGGAAGGCGACAAGGGGCAGTGACTGTTTTGGAAGATGCGGGCGCGGCCGCAGAAAGCTTGAGACGCTTGCTTCTTCGAATGGGCCGCCTATAGTCGTCTTCCAGCGCGGCTTGCAGACGAAACGGGAAATAATTGACATGCTGTTGAAGAGATAACACTCCTCGGCGAGTAACGAACGGGCACCCACGCTTCTTATGTGTACAGTAGTAGACCATGGGAAGAAGAAATGAAGGAGAAACGACGACAAAGACGGCGAAAGAAGGTCGTGCGAGGGGAGAAAGAGGTCGTGCGACAGTCAGGTTTGACGTCAAGCTGAGAGCGGAGAATATATTTTGAGTTTAAATCACGTGCTTTCGTTCAAAAAGGAACGTAGGTACACGTCGACCTTAACACAAGGGTGTACGTCTCGTACTATCTACCACTGGTTATAAACCTGTGGTTTCGCAACGTTGTACGCTGTACACTTGTCCAATCTGGCACAGAATAATAAATCTCTTCCATCCGCCGCCGCCGCCGCGCCTCCGACGTCCAACCTACCGTTACCGTCGTGATCCGTGCCATCCACATCCTCGCGTTCTACTCCGCTCCGTAGTACCTTTCTCCGCTCTCGCACTGGCTACGAAGTAGAGGGCGGGGAAGAGAATGAGGTACGCTTCATGTCCGCCTAATGAACGCCTCCAGAAAGCGGACATCATCCGTATCTCACGGATGTATTCCGTGGAGTCTTTCCGTGCAGTCTCTTCGTACGTTCTTCCATATCCTTCTACGTATCTCTGTTCTAAACTAACCAATCCTCACCACGTCTCTTCGCGCTCTGCGACATGTAGACGGCAGGAACTAAGCTTTGGGTTACTTTTGCGAGTTACTCGGTCCCTCGACTTTTCTAGCGCAACGTTTCTGTTTTGCTTTATCAATGGTACGTTCCTTCGCATTT
Organism: Gracilaria domingensis; assembly: GCA_022539475.1. NCBI lineage: Eukaryota > Rhodophyta > Florideophyceae > Gracilariales > Gracilariaceae > Gracilaria > Gracilaria domingensis. Next base: position 55,208 of record VCMS01000168.1, on the reverse strand, counting down.
CAAATGTATCCAACGGAGCATTGACCAACTTATGGACACTTTCTGCTTGCGTATACAGGTAAATGATTTTTGATGCCGACGTAGCTCACGAGTTGCTGGTGCAGGTTCATCAAGTAGGGAACCATGCATCTGGGCACGGTTCCCTACTTGAGGAACAGAGAGGATGAGGCGCTTCGCGCTTCATCCTCTCGGAGTGCGTATGTGTTCTACCGATACCGCACTTTGGTGCAGGTGCTGCCGCAGATTGCGCCTACACCCGCTCCATCATGGGGAAATGGTACATGTAACATAGCGAAGTAGTGGTTAGCAAAAGCGGTCGATAGAAGAATAGATAGGAATGAAAGGGTATGATTTCAGAATGGGCATCATCTGTACTAGCACCAGTATTCCATGCGTTGCAGGGTATCATTCCGCAGAGATTATCGTGTAATGTGCACCTTGATGTAACCTGAACCTAGACTTCGCGAAATACCGTTGAGGTAGCCCTCGACTAAAGAACTAGCACGAGTGGAAAACCCACCAGTATTTACTGCACAGCGATTCTGGACGACCCAAGCAATTATCTCCAAATTTTGAAATAATTGATCTTGATATTTTTTCAAAAAATTTACTGGACGACCCTTGCCACTTTCTGGACGATCCTCGCCAAAAACTAGCATCCGCAAGAGACAGACGTAGTCCACCACCTTGGTGAACAGTTCGTTCAGCGGTCTGATGCGCCTGGGTGCTGCCTTCTTCGAACGGGAACGATGCCGATCGGAGCGGCGTTTGCGTTCAGAACGGTCTGAGTCCTGGTCACTGTCAGATCTGGAAACGGCATCAGAACTATCCGAGCTTTCAGAATCAGTATCTGAATCAGAAGAGCGTCGTTTCTGTCTACGAAGACGTCGGTTCTTCCTAGCACGGGGTTGATCCGAACCGGAGTAATCATCAGCTCTACCTCCCTTCTTGCGGCGGCCTCTTCTCTCGTCTTCAGAAGAGTCGTCTGAATCTCCGTTCGGGTCATCTCGATGAGGAACCACCGGGAGGACAGGAGCCATGGGGACAATTTGCTGGCCCCGTTCTGGGTGCGGCTCATTGTTCCGTTCCGCTCGGCGGGTAAGTAACCAGCGGCTAAGTCCGGTCGGCCAGGTAGAGACTTGGAAAGGGGTGGCAACGTTGCCGTTGCGGTGTACACTGCCGGTCGGCCTTTCTGTTCACCTTCACCAAATCCGATCGGTATCAACTGTTGTATAATCGCATTGGCAGTCTCGCGGACTGTCGAGGTGATTACTTCGGTCAACAACTCCGGAAGGTGTTCATGAAGATAAAGCTCAACCCGAACGGGAACAAGAGCTTCAATCTCGTTCTTCAGCTTGTAATGCCAGTAAGGCTCAAGCTGTTTCCACAGTTCTGGGAGAGTCTTCGGCGTACGTTCCGAGGTGTTCTGTCCGGTCGAAGCAGACACTTGCAGAAGCGACTCTGCTCCATCCAGACTCACTGGAGCTTCATTATTCCGGTCGGAAGAAGCAGCGGCGGCCCAGGAGGGCCTCGAGAACTTAGGCAAAAGTACCTCGGGGTTCTCCAGGCGGAAGTTGGGGGCAAGTGCAGTGCCACGGGCACTTCGGCGGCCAACCGAAGCAGTATCCAAAGCGGTCGGCGGTGGAGGGTCGACGGACTGAGGCAGTTCTTTTTCGACATCAACCCTTACGGTCGGTTCCACATCTGCGTCACGTGCATTCATCACGAGATATCTTCGTCAGATCTGTTGGTACTCCCTACGGAAAACATGAATCCCACTTCTAGGTCTGGAGACCAATGTGAGATAGCGCCGTCATGCGAAAGAGTCCTAGAGGCGCGATCCGAGTAAGTTCGTAAGCTGGGCGTGTAGTCCCGTGATCCGGTCGGGTATAAGTGTAACGCGTGGAAACGAAAGCCAGCACCGGGCGGTCGTAGGGAGACTGAGCGTTTGGGAGCGTCAGGCGCGGTCGAGATACGCGCATTGAGTCCGAATGGCTTGTAAACCTAGTAATTGTCCCGCACGGTATAGTATCGAAGGTCTGTTTTAGCGAACTAGTAGTTTAGGACGATGGTGCTTACCCTTTACTAGTTGTGCGTACGGGAGGAGTGGAGGTGCATAAGTAGCACCTCGACGCTGCAACTCACGGCGTACAGTCCGAATCGGCACGCTGCCCACGTGGCGAAAATATCCAGAGGTGAGGCCGGTGCCATCTATCTACAACTATGCTACCTGTAGTTCCTGTCGTGCAAGTCCGCACGGCGTGCAATCTCCTCACACGTGGGACACTTCCCATGTCCAGCCAGCCTCTGACGCACCCCTTTTTACCTGCCATACCGATCGGGTCAACAATACCACAGCGCTGACTTAACTATACTACATATGAGTGTGTGGCTTGAATACAGTCTTCTTGTTCTGAACAGAGTAGCAACAAGCAAGAAAGAAATAAGGTTTTCTATTCGGTGACCTACTGTCGATGAAAAGAAAGAATCTGCCTCCCTGCTGCAGAACAATCGCAAACTTGGCCCACTCCTGAACGGAGTTTTTCAAGTGACGGACGGGGAAAGATTTTGTTATCAGAATTATGGAGAAGTCAACTTGCAGAACGCCTACTATAAGGAATATACGCAACAAGAAGAGGTAACGAATTTGTTTGTCTTTAACTTCAAGGGAAAGATAGTTCATGCTGCTATAAAGTTCTCGGGAAGCTGGTACGATACCTGCCTCGCAGGGCTCTCTTGTCTATAGTATCCTAAGCTTTCGGATGAACGCACCCCCCGGGAATGGCAATACTCGATGATTCGGCCTTAGTTAACAACAATAACATGACGAATGCGAAAGTCATCAGAGCCCGTAAATCGAACGAAAAGAAAGATATACCGGAGTCTTCGAAGTTTGCGGAAACTGATCTAATCATGCAACGTGTTATGCCCATTGAGCGACAGAGCGCAGAGTGAGGTATTCGCGGGATACCGGCACTATCCCAGAGGCTTAAAGCGATCCTACCTAAGAATACGAAGAGAGAAGGGATAATAATAGAGAACTGTGTTCGTTAATTCAACTTAAGAACATGCGCAATTGGGCAGATTCAGATACAAACCGTTTATCGCAATGAATCACCACCGTGAGCGCGGGACCATTGCTCAAAGAGTAAAGTCAGCGAATTTCAGCGTGCGAGCATTAACGCCTAGCTAACCTCGTAGGGCAAGGCCAGTCCGAGTGGAAGCTCGAAACCCACCCAGCAACGTTGCAATGATCTGTTAGTCATAATCGCGCGTTGGGGCTGGATCAGCGACTTTCTGCGATAGATTCATCAAGAACCTCTTCATGCTATTCATAAGCGCCTTTGTCTCTTTTAGGCCTTCTGTCGCTTTGTTCTTTAACTTGTGAAGCTCTCGATTAAAGTCGTTCTGTACTAGAGCGACGTTGTGGGAGTTGTATGACGTAAAAGAGCTCAAAGAATTTTGCAATCATCCCAAAAAAGCTTTTCATTTCGCAAAAATGATCTAGTAACACGTCATCTTTTTTCTGTTTCTTACATGTCCTACTTTTTGCTCCGATGTTGCGATCTTTTCTCAGCTGTTCTACACACTCTTCTTAATTACCAAGGTAAATCATTTCCCTTCTCATCTTCGTTACTTTTTTCGTCAGTGAGAACCATTGCCATGATTTTGGTCTGTATATCTCGCGCTAAGTATCTCGCTCTGCGAACGTCGGATAGACATGAAGGGCTTACCGTTGTCCTCGTCGCATAAAAAAACCTATCAAACTTGTTTTTGAAAGAGCTTAGTTTTCGTTTGGGACAATTGTTAAAGACACTGCATTTGTGGTACTTTGGTGCTTTAAGAGTCTACATTTTCGCTCTAATTGGCTCGACTTGCCTTATAATGTCAAGAAGAGGAGTCAAATCATCCGTATTGTAGTTTGGGGAGACAGATTGGCCCTTTTTACTGGATAAAAATTTTTTCAATGTTGTGCTTAGATAACGTGCAATCGCTGGAGTGGGAGTGTTGTTAGCGTTCTCTGTGCCCGAGGTGGGCTGTGCTATATGGTTTGGAGTAGAGGCAGACATGTTTACGCTGCTTTGAGACGGTTCTGAGTTGTGGACAAAGAAATAGGGAGGGCAACAGTACTTTCTGTAGGAACATGGTGTTCCGGTTTTCGTTGCTTCGACGCCATTCACGGCGTTTCCGTTCTTGGCGCATTATCTGCATTGCCGCCAATTTCCAGGCCTACTGGCGGCCTGGTTGAATGCCTATTTCCGGAACAGCGCCAGTTTTTTGGCGATTTGGTTTGGACGAATTCCTGCATTCACCCAATGTAAGATCTATTGAGAAACGAAGGACGCGTAGTGTACGTGTAGCTGTATGTCCAGGGCCTGACAGTTGACGTAGGATACAGATGGCTTATGTGGCAGCGTGGACGAGTGGGAGCGTGGGTGCTTTGTGACCTCTCAGCGGCGCGGCATATCCCAAAGATATTGCCGATGGATGCTCCGGCATCGTTAACAGCCTCGATTATCTGCGGCTATAGATTTGGTCCTCGTACAAAGATCATCACCGCACACGAGGTGAGGGCGGAGTGTTACACGGCGTGTATCTGGCTTTAGCTGATGGCGTTCTTGTCGCCATTCGACGTCTCCTCACGCATTTCGAGAAGGAGACCGTGCCCGCTGCGCTGTGCGGCGGCAGGTGTGCCCAACAGCGCCAGCGAGGGCTCCGACAACAGCGCTCGGCCGGATGTGGCCGCTCGTCGACTGGCGCGTGTTCGGCTGTTCCGACAGTTGGATGAGCTGCAACACAGTTTGAACGCAGCCGTAAAACGAGAGCGGTTTGCAGATGCGGCTCGGTTAAGGGATGAGATTGCGTCGTTGCGGCTTTCTGATGAGTATTGTCGTACAGAGATGGCGCTAATGAGCGCTGTGAAGGAGGAGCGCTTTGCGGATGCTGCCAGATTGAGGGACGCTTTGAAGGATTTGGAGCCGCCGCCGTCGCTGCAACGGGAGTACGAGAAGGTGGTGCGGGCGGGTGAGAAGGAGCGGGGAGGGGAGGTGCTTTCTAACGTGTCTGTGACCAACTCTCACCGCATCTGCGTGCGCGCGGAGGGGTACTACATCCCGGAGCAGAGCGTGCCGGAACACAATCGGTTCCTGTTTGGGTACAAGATTGTGATTACGAATGAGAGCGAGCATGTCTGCCAGCTGGTGTCGCGACATTGGATCATCAGCAGCGACGGCAACGCGGACAGTCATGTGAAGGGCGCCGGCGTGGTGGGGCGACAGCCCGTGCTGATGCCTGGCGAGAGCTTTGAGTACACGTCTGCGTGCCCGATCAGCGTGCCGCTGCGGCCGGGGCAGAGCGTTGTGGGGAGCCTGAGGGGGCACTACATCTTTTGCAGGGGGGATACGGGAAACATCCGCTTCATGGTGAACGTGGATCCCTTCCACTTTGAGCTGCCGTTTCGTCACTTCGCACCGTCGTAAACGAAGATTCACTTGAGGCGTTTTCAGGTACTGTGCGAAGGTAGACTGTAGGGTTTCGCCGCCTGCGGCGCGCGCGACGCGCTCCGTTGCGCCGGCGCGGCCAATCAGTGCTGCGTATGCGCGTGCATCGTGCCAAATTGGCCAAATCGCATCGCCGCATTCCATTGGTCACCGTGGATTCGCGCCGCCCGCACACGCTATCGATATCGCCCCTCCTACACATCGAGGCGCCGCCTTTTTCTCGCTCCACACGCTCGTCTTCGTCCGCCAGCCCCGCCTTCTCGCACTTGGTCTGCGTCCGTCTTCATCGCTCTCTCAAACCATGGCTCGCACTTTTTTCGTCGGAGGGAACTGGAAATGTAATGGTTCGGTCAAGAGTATAACCGATCTCTGTGCGTCATGGAAGGAATCCACTGACAACGGCACCAAGTACTCAGGTCAGCCTGTGGAAATCGTCATTGCACCGCCTGCTATCTACGCGCTCACCACGCGCGATCTGCTCCCGACAAACTTCCAGGTCTCGTTGCAGAACGCTTACATCAAAACTGGCGCCTTCACGGGTGAGATAGCCGCCGACATGATCGCCGACACTTCCATCCCCTGGGTTATCATCGGCCACTCTGAAAGGCGCACAATCTTCAAGGAGTGTGATGGACTCGTCGCCGACAAGACGGCCTACTCAATCTCCAAGGGCGTCAGTGTCATTGCATGCATCGGCGAGTTACTGGAGGAACGGGAGAGTGGCAAAACCATGGAGGTGAACGAAAGACAATTGGCCGCCATTGCAAGCAAGGTCACGGACTGGAGTAAGGTCGTCATTGCGTACGAGCCGGTCTGGGCGATTGGCACTGGTAAGGTCGCCACGCCCGAACAAGCTCAGGAGGTGCACAAATTCTTGCGCGAGTGGCTGGCGTCCAATGTCAGCTCTGATGTTGCCGCGTCCACCCGCATCATTTACGGCGGATCTGTCAAGCCGGCGAATGCGAACGAGCTTGCCGCACAGCCTGATATTGACGGATTTCTTGTAGGCGGCGCTTCTCTGAAACCTGATTTCGTCACCGTGATTGATTCTTACTCATCATCGGCGTGATTCGGGTTGTAGATAGCAGCTGCATGAAATCAAGCTCACTTTGGTAAAACTAGCTACACGTAGTTTCGAATGTTTTGCAATGCGATCAGTGCCCTGCGTTTTTGGTACAAGGGTATCGTCACCGGTTTCGGCCGCACTGAGCAAGCCCCGCAAGAGCCGCAGTTACCGCCGAGTCGGCGACGCCGACGGCCTGCGATAGAGCCGAGGCAATAGCGATATCTAACGTGATACCAGATAAATGAGCCATACCCTTGTACATCCCTTTTTCGCTCGTACAGAATACCTCTTCATTTTTCATTTGCACTCGAGATTGCACCCCGTTTGTGCTCACACACAAAACTTTTGTCAAACAGTTTCAATACTACTATTGTAACTTGTGCAAAACAAATGATTAGAGTAGAGCACAAAGGCGCTTCAGAAACTTCTGTCTGGCTGGTACAGAGTACAAAGGTACACCCAACTCGCTGCTCTCGGCGACAATGAGTTTCCCAATGCTTCTTGACCGTTCGCTGCTCATCGTTGCACCGCGTTTTGCCGGCAGCTACCTGGACGATATGCCCTTGGACTCCCAATCCCCATGTAAACGTTCACCAAATCGACGCAAACGGAGAAAAAGCTCTTTCAAGCAACCGCGAGGACTCTGGAACAGCGGTCAATCATGTCATCTTGGCGCCATTATTTCAGCGCTATCTGCTCTGTCCTGCATCAGGGCGTGGATAATGAACCAGCCTGCACTGTGGCGACCACCCATTTCCACCCTAGCAGACTATCTGTTGCAAGCAGCGAGCTCCAAAGACAATTGTGGCGGATTGGACCCACGCCCTGTGCTGGCTCTCTTGGAGAAGTCAGGGTGGAAATCGCGATACGCTCAGGACGCACATGAGAGTATGCTGCGTGTTTTGGAGCTTGTAGAGGACTCGATAAGTGCCTTTCCGCGGGAAGGTCGCCAACGCTCTACGTTTCGCATGGGGAAGAGTGTGCAAACACCACCGTTGTGCATCGGCAGGACAGAATTGGCGATGGACTGGAAGCGACGAGAGGTACCACCGTACATTTCAACCACAGCTTCGTGGAATCATTGCTTCAGTTGCGGATACACTTCGCCGATTTCTCTTACAGAGAGCCCTATGATTCTGGTGCCCGTCACAGAGCGTTCCAAGCCTTTGGCTTCACTTGTGACGAACGCCATGTATTCCAGAACGCGGGTGGAAATGTGCTGCGATGGGTGTGGAGAATGCTGCACACACCTCCATTGTTCTGAAGTATGGCGGCTACCGCGAGCTCTGATCATACTGTTACAACGTGCTTCGTACGGGTCGCGAGGAGTGTCGATAACGAGGTCGCAAGTGTGGTTTTACAAGTACATAAACATTACACGTCCATACCGACAAGAAAACCGTGGCGAAGTCTGTTATGCTCTGAGAAGTGTCGTTCGACATGCCGGCAGTGCAAGTGGGTACAGGAGTCATTATGACTGTATTCTCAGAGCGCCCGAAAGCAGCGTGAAAGGGATCGATTGCGCAGACTCAAGTAGTAGATGGTGGCATGTGGATGACGATCATATTACGCGCTCTTCTGTGCAAAGTGCATGCGACACCAGCCATCTGTACCTACTCATGTTTGAGATGGAAACCTAACGCAAATGCAAGTCGCAGACACCACAGGTGTCTTAATCATCAGAGTGCTTTGTTTCCCTTGGGGCGAGCGAATCATCTGGCTCTTCGTTGGGAAGATACAGGGCAAGGTATTCAAAAATTACAAACCAGACGACACACTGATGCACCGCAAAATGTCGCAACTCACAACCCAAGCTCTCGTTTCATCTTCTGTAGCTCGTCATCAATAGCGGCTTGTTGCGACTTGCTGCGAACCTCCGAAACAGGCGTTCTGCCACGGTTAGCGCCACCATCAGATGTGGATGTGCTCGAGGTTCGTCTTTGACGCGAAGCTGCGTCTTCCTTCTGTTTGGTTCGCACAAAGTGCAATCTGTCTTCAATCTTCTGCAAGCGCTGCTCCTGGTCACTTACCAGCGACGCAGCCTTTGCAGCTCGTTTCGAAAATCTGTCTGCATCCTTAAGTAATTCTTGCTCTCGTTCGCGCGCAGCGTCACGGACATCGTAATCTTTCTGGTCATTCGCACGGTCGGCACGTCTTCTCCAATCCCTCGCTCGTTGTCGTAGGTTTTCCTCCTCGTCCTCGACTCTGCTTTTTCTCGAGCGAAGCTGTCTGAGTACAAATTTGGCATCTTCAATTTCAGTCTCAAGCACATCGACGTCGGAGCTTTTGAGCACCTCATTGAGACCATCATCGGTGCCACTCCCAAAACCATCAACTCGCTTCTCTAAAAACTCGACGAAATCCTCCACGACTCCATTGGAACCGACCGCACCAGCAACACCAGAGAATATATCAGAGAAAATGCTGCCAAGACTGTCGTTAATATCATCGGGCATGGGGTTAGATTCGCGCCATTTCTTGGCGTATTGGGCAGCATCAAAGTCAAATCCAAATCCCTTTGCAAACGAATTGAAGCCAGAGGAAGAAGCACGCTGTCTATCATATGACGCGCGCTTGTTAGCGTCGGAAAGCACAGCATATGCTTCCTGGATTCTCATGAATCGATCGCGCGCATCAGGCTGTTTGCTGACGTCGGGATGATTCTTAAGAGCCGCCCGTCGGTACGCACGTTTGATTGTGGAAGCATCCGCATCTCTTGGAACGCCAAGTACGTCGTACGGGTCGATTGTTGCGACGATTGTGCAGCGACGAGATACGCTCGCACGCGGTCGACGGGGAGGTTGACGAGAAGTGCATGGCGAGGCGTTTGGCGGCCGGTTGGCGAGTGGAAGCGGCGAGATGAAGGCAGTATTGGTCGGGGGCATTTCTGTTCCGAATGTGAAGGGAGCGTGACAGAAGCGAGGCGCGACGCGGGAGCTGGAGCGTCTAGCCGAGGTGGAGTTCAACTCCGGCAGCTCAAGCGCACGTTGAGATGCGGCGGACACGGATGACCATCCAGCGCAGCAGCCACTGTGCACACGTGTATCTCGTGTACAAGCCAACCGCCGTCCCCGTCGTCGACCCGCCATCCTATAAAAGCTGAGCGTCTTCCCCGCAGCTGTCCCTCCCCCTCTTCTCCGCTAACAAAGTCTTTTTTCTAACCTTCAACTGCAAAGACTTGTTATACGTTTTCCCGTAATGAAGAGCAGTCCATGGTTTGTCGCGGGCCCTTGTTTCAGCGGCTCGCGCCTTGGTGTTGCTGTGGAGTCCTCGTCTTGCATGGGTTGACTCCGGCTTCGCCTTGGTGCTTGAGCTGCATGGAAGACGACCTTTTGGTTGTTGGCCAATGCGTCACTCTTTCGGAAAGATAGCCGAGCGGGATTCTGTATCAGTAACAAGCCTTTTGCACACACATGTGTCAGACACTAATTTCTGTAGTAGAACAAATCTGCAACGCCAGCGTCGCCGGTAGCACGACATTCACACTTCATAAACTGTTTACAAACTCCAGGCACCGCTTTGACGCGTTTCTCTGGCATTCTCCTTAAACCGCACCACATCCACTGCATGGAGTACAACCAACATTGTGATATCCGGTGCACGGTTAAGAGAAGACACTTAAGACGTAGAAGAGTGCGAACATGAAGCTTGTCTGCATCCAGACTCCATGGCTACGCATCCTGCGTGCTACGCAAGGTATACATATATGTAGCTGATACTAAAGATCGTAAATTGAATCAAAGAGCTGAGGTACCACGCTCTACTCGATTTTACTCTCACACCGTCGCCGACCCGAATCGTTCGCATTGTACACACTAGGAAGCAGCTTTGGGAGCCCCCATATCCGTCGCTGCTTATGCAACCCGTCTTCTGCCCCTACCCGAATCTACCGATATATCGAAGATCACTTCGACACCACTCCAGCTCTGCAAGGATGAGCACCCCGCAGCCTTCACAGAATATGCTAGACTTCTTTCGTCTCATCGGTCGTTTGAAGACAACCAAAAGGACAGGTTGGGTGCGCAGCAACGTTAATCTACCAGAATCCATTTCAGATCACATGTATCGTATGGCCCTCATAGCCTTTGCAATACCGCACAAAAACCGTGACCACTTGATCCGCATGGCTCTGGTGCACGATCTGGCCGAGTGTATCGTAGGGGATATAACGCCTCATGATAATGTCTCAAAAGAACAGAAACGCCAGATGGAAGAGGACGCAATGCGTCATATCCGCGATGACATTCTAAAAGGCAGTCCGGCTGGGAAAGACATGTACGAATTGTGGAAAGAGTATGAAGACGGTACTACAGAGGAGGCCAAACTCATGAAGGACATTGACAAGTTTGAAATGATTCTGCAAGCAGATGAATACGAACGTGAACAGGGCGTTCAACTACAAGAGTTTTTCGATAGTACAAAGGATGTCTTTAGAACAAAAGTTGGCACTGAACTTAACAAGGAGCTCCGCCAGGATCGAAACGTCGACGCTGTCACTCCGTCAAAACTAGATGAATAACTTGCTCTCGTATTGCTACTGGATTCACACATTTTTGTTGTATCGCTACGACAACAACTGCTTTAGGACCATTCCATCGGCCGCACCCGATGTTGCCTCATGTTGGTTCCTTTTCCGGTGACGTCCGGGATTGAAGATGATGTGCCATGTGCAGCATGGCATCGTTCAGTTTTTCTGTAACACTATTGAACTCCATAAGAAGCGCGTCAACGTTACGTTCTTCCTCAGCGATATCATTCGAGACGTCACACACGCTACTTTCTAGTGTTGCGAGTGCTCCTCGATCCAACTGGCCTAGATCAAGAGGCTTGTCCAGGACGTGCTGCAAGGCATCAAATTCCGTGACGTAGGTTTCAGCCTGATCCAGAGTCGTTTCAAGAAGACTCAGCTTTTCCACCCGTGCTGCTCTTGTAGCTGGCAGTGTGCCGACGGACGAGAGAAGGGCGACGGTCTTATACGCAGCTGCCATTTCATCGGGCACTGTTTCCCGCAGAGCCTTCTGCACCGCTTTCAGTTCTTTCAGTAAATTCCTTTGACACGATGATTCTCCCACTACAGTCTCCAAACGATGAAGACGGAGCTCCAGGGCGGTCAGATCAGTTTCCATCTTTGCTTCTTCGCTTAATGAACACAAAGGAAATGCCCTCGAATGCTCTGAGAGAGCCCAGAGATGAAATACCCGTGAAACCCTGGAAAACACTCGTTTTGTGAATTGATAGTGTCTACCCCGGTACGCTACGCACCTGTGCGCAGACGCAAAGAATTCCAAGCAAGAAGGTAAACGTGGACCAAGTTTAGCCCTGACTCATGGCTCAGTTGAGGATTCCTGTCTCCTTTCCAGTTCCACCTTTTTGTGCTACGATTGTCTCGCGGGCTTCGGGATGTTCTTCATATGTATTCTTCAAACTCTCTGCCCCTTGTGTTAGAATCTCATGGAAGGGATGCAAAGGTTAAGAAGGTTAATGTTTCTCTTTATCTCTTTAGATACCTCTTGACCTTGAAAGCACTTTCGTGAAGTCGTAGCAGCAAGTTGCACTCTTGTCCACGTTTTGCTTTTCAAGCTTGCTTGCATTGCTGGCTCGAGGTATGGCGTCACCATGACGCCATACCACGACGCCGTCATGCATGACGACGCCTCCGTTTCAAAAAACTTAGGACTGGGGGCCTCTGAACGGAGTGGGACTCGGCGGTAAAACCCACGACTTGCTCCCACTGTGGGAGCAAGTCACGGGTTTTACCGCCGAAGGTAAAAAGTTTATCATCAACATGAATCACGATGATGATAGACTTTTTACCATGATTCAAGATGGTACCCTAGTTGTACAAGGGTATCTACCGTTGGCACGGCTCGGGACGAGACACTAGATGTAGGCAGCGCAAAAATCATTGTACCATTCGCAACAGATATTCCGAAGCCCCTGTTCATGCTCAAGGTCTGCTCCCCGAAACCGACATGCCCTCCACACTAGCGATGAGCTCCACATCAGAACCCTCTTCTATCGTGTCGATGATACCCCTCCAAGCCGTCTCTTTCGCAGCCATGTCAAGTTACGCCTACCTGTGCAACTACTGTACTTCAGCCGTAGGTGCCCTTGAGCTCGGCGCATAGCACATCGGGTTGCCTCCAAGACAAGTGGGGCTGTTAGAACTCGCGTCGTACACGATAATGTTGAAGATTGGTGGGGATAGATCCATTGTCCACAACAATCCGATAAGGAGACTGTAGCTAGTCTCCCCTCTCGGAGCGTTACCTCACCAGGGTGTACCCAATCTGCGTTCTAAGATTTGATCCGCCAGAATTAGGTTCAAAGTATTGGATGAATACGTTTACAATCTTCAAGGAAATCTAACAAACACTGTGCATGCTGTAGTTCACCCCAGCTGACAGCTTTTCGAAACGCATTCATGGCGATCGATTGGCGTCTGTCATGGTCTTCTAGTAGGCCCATAACCAACTTGACAAGTTTGTTCTCGTCGGTGAGGTACCGTAACAATTTCGTCATCGCTGCTTCTTAGCAGTTGTTCGGCTCCGATATCCTGCGAGTGAACAACGGAAGGACAACCCATGGCTGCTGCTTCTACGATGGTCATTCCATAAGCCTCGTACAATGCGGGATGAATGTTGAGCGCGCTCGACTGCAGCAGCATTGCAAACGCGCTCGGCCCGAGAAACTCGTCCACGATCACAGCCTCTGGCACGGTGGACTTGAGAGTTTGTTTCAACTTTTGCGCATATTCGGGTTGTGAGGGCGCGCCGCACAGCACTGGGGTTATACCAGTGCGACTCCAGAAGTGAGGGTCTTCCTTTTGTATTTTGGCTAGCAACGAAACGAATCGGTGCGGGCCCTTGTCTTCGCTGAGGCGGACGAGCGATACGAGAAAGTTGCGCGGCCTGGCAAAGTCGAGAATGGTGCCCCGTTCCACTGCGGCGATGTCTATGAACTCTTGTCGCAGCATTGGTAGAATGACGCGAAACGGTTTTGAGGATGTATTCGGCGAATGGCGGCGAAGAAGGTCGTTGTCGGCATTACCCAACGACATTACACCACCTGCTGACTGCAGCGCAGTTCTCACGGCGTATTTCTCGTTGGAAAGATAAAAGCGGCGGTCCTCGTCGGATATGCCGACCATGCGTGAGTAAACGCGGAAGTTCAAATATATGATGGGCACATGCGCGATTCGGGAGCGAGCGCTGTGTGGAAGGGCGTGGATGACATTCATGGCGGTCCAATCTACGGCGAGAATGGCGTGGATTTGATTGAAATCAAGCGTTTGAAGGACGGCGGCTGCGCAACGGGCAAACTGCCGATGAGAGCTGTTTCGATCGGTTGTGAACCACTTGTCGAGCGGGACAGCGTGTAAGGTGACATTGGGTATCAGCGGCTCCGGGTCGGACGGCGTTGGCGCTGGGGACGGCTTGTATGGGGTGGCGCAAAGCACGGTGAGGGCGACGTTGAGGGATGCAAGAGCGCGTACGTGCGAGCGGGCGCAGACGCCGTTCCCGGAGAAGAGATCGGAAGCACAATACTCGAGGGTGATATAGACGAGATGTCTGGACGCCATGGCGCTGCTGGTGGCTGAAGGGGGGGGGGGGGGGGGGGATTTCTGTCGCGATGGAGAAGGAAGCGGGCGGGTGGCGGATAGCGGGGCGGTGTGGCTCGACAGCGTTGAATTGAGTGCCGCAAAAGAAGGCGCGTATGAGCGCGCTTGCGGCGGGCAGTTTGGGGCCACGCACGGGCGAGCGTATGCATGGGAATGGGGGCGTGTATCATATGATGCAAAAAAGGCGTGGGGCTGCTGCAAAGTACTAGGCGCGACTCGCGAGATGGCGGCGCGGTTACAGCCGACGGCGTTGCAGTCTGTAACTCTTTACGGCGGCGGCGCGCGCAGGCGCGCTGTATGTGCCAACGGCGGGCGCAGCGCGGGGCGCAGTTTGTCCGCCGCGCGCGGCGCGCGCGGCCGCGTGATCGTCGGCGGCGCACAAGTTGGGCGCGTCGCGCGAGCGGCCGCGCGGCGCGCGTTTCGGCGCGCCAAGCCGCGCGCGCGCGCGCGGTGTAATTGCGCCATGGCGCGTGGGACAGCGCGCAGCCTCCTCCTTACAGCGCGCCTTACAGCCGCGGCTCGTGCGGCGGTTACAGTGCGCGCTCGACAAAAGCGCCGCGCTCACGACGCGGCCGCCGCGGCGGCGGCCGCCGCCGCCGCCGCGAACGACCCGCTGCGGTGCAGCCGGTCGCCGATGCGCGCGCCCGGCGGCGGCGGCGCCGCCGCGCCCTTGGCGTGCAGCTCCACCAGGTGCCGCACCGTCTCCTCCAGCGCGGCCGCGCGCTGGCAGTTGGGGCAGCGCGCGCTGCGGCGCAGCCAGCTCTTGACGCACGACGAGTGGAACACGTGCCCGCACGCCGCCATGCGCCGCGCCGACTGCGCGCGCTCAATCACGTCCAGGCAAATCGTGCACACGCAGTCGTCGCCCAGCTTGGCGCAGCGCGGCGCCGCCAGCGCGATCTTGTGCTCGGGCAGCGGCGGCGCGTGCGGCGCGTGCGGCGCGCCGGCGCGGAGCAGCGGGCGCGGCGGCGCCGACGGCGCGCGCGCGGCGGCGAGCGGCGAGGAGCGCGGCGGCGGCGGCGGCGCGTACAGCCCCACGGAGAGGTGGCGGTAGATGGCGCGCGCGGTGAAGCTGAAGACGACGATGAACAGGAGCCCGCACACGGAAATGAACGCCACGCTCCACGTGGGCATCGTTCGATCGCGCCCGACGCGCGCTTAATCGACGTGACAGCGAGCGCACGACGAGCTCGGAAAGCACATACGGCGGCGGCGCGACGCTCGTCGCGCGGCGATGAGTCGGGCGGCGGGCGGCGGGCGGGCGGGAAAACGGGAGGCGGTGGCCGGGGCGTGCTGCGGGAGGAAGCCTCGAAGAACGGTGTCGGCGTCGGCGTTGCGGTCGCGGGGAGGGCGGGGGGGGTGAAGGGCGGAAAGCGGGGCAACAAGCGCGAGGGAGCACGGGCGGGCGGCGGGGAAGCGGCGGCAGCGGCGACGGGAGGCGGGCAACAACAACGGGCAGCGCGGAGCGGCGGGCGCGACGACGAGGTGCGGAAGGCGGTGTTGGGGGAGGGGGCGCGCGGCGCAGCTGCGGTTAGGCGGCGCGCAAAACAGGCGCGCGCCGCGAGCACGAGCGGCGCGCGCGAGCGCCAAGATGCACGCGCGACGCGTCGGCGCGCGCACGCGTGCCTTTTTCTGGAGCGCGCGGCGCGCGCGCGCGCGCCGCGCGGAGAGGCTCCGCGCGCCGCGCGTTACAGTGGCGCCGCGCGGCGGCGCGTGGCGCGCCTTTTTGGCGCGCGCGTGCGGCGCGCGCGGCCGGCGCTTGAATTGAACAGCAAATCAGCGCCACGTGCGGCGCGCCGCGGCCGCGCGCGCGCGCCGCGCGTGCGCGGCCGCGCGTGCGCGCTCGACGCGTGCGCCAGTTTGCGCGCGGCGGGCGCGCGTGCACACGCGGCCGCGTGGACACGGCGGCGGCCGTGCACAGCGCGGCGCGCTGGACGCGTGGCGCGCGGAATCGCGCGCGGCACAGATATTGTGGTGGCAAAATGGGTTGGTGGCTGAGCGCCACGCGCTCACGCCGACGTACCGCTGCAGTTACCGAACTTTTGCGCACTTACAAAACCGCGCGGGGCGCCACGTGCTTTGTCAGCGCGCGCGTTACGCGGCCGTCCGCGAGCTGCGCACAAGCGGCGCCATACGCAGCCTGGCCATACGGCGGCGACAACGCGCAGTCACGCTGACCGCGCGCGCCCGCAAGGGCCCAAATCAAGCCCGCCTGCCTGCTGCACAGCACACGTCGTGCTGGCAGCGTGTGCAAGCTCATTCGCGCTTAAAAGAGTCCGCCCCCGAGCGCCCGACCCGCCGCACCCGCACCGCGCCGCCCGCCCCCGCATCCCATCGCCCCCGTCGCTTCGACTCCGTGCCGCGCGCAACCCGCTGTTTCGTCGTCGTTCACCGCTCACAGTATGGCTGAGGTCGAGGGAAAGATTAGCATCTGGATCAAGTCTGGCAGCTTTAGTCATGCCAGTGATTTGTACATCAGCGTGCTGATCGATGACAACGAGGTGCGTTCCACCCCCCCCGTCTCTGAGCTTGCCTTTTTCGCGCTGCTGACCGTCCAATGCACACTTCAATGTCCGTGCCGAGCAGATTTGGAAGACCGAAGAGAAGGACGGCTTCACGCCGGATTTCGACTCCACCGTCGTCAAGCACATCAAGGGCGATTACGAGAAGATCATTCTCAAGCTCATGGACGAGGATACATGTACGTCACACGCTTGTACCGCCTCGCTGTCACCATCAAAAACCCCGACCCAAGCATTCCTTTCTGACCCCAACCTTTTTGCTTTCACCCCAATCACTCCGCCCTCGCCCGCCTTCGATCCTGCCAGTTTCGTAAGTTTTTCGCCCCTCCAGCGCGCAAAAGTCATCGCCCGCTCACTGTATGTCTGACCCGCCCCATCCGCTCGTCTCCTGCGCGATCGACCGCCAGCCGTGATGACGTGATCGGAACCGCCGAGTTCACCATCTGCGATTTGCTGGACGATGGCATCAACGACGACGAAGTGCCGCTGTATAACGCAGACGGCGAATCGGTCGGAACCATTGGCGTCAACATCAACTTCGAGGCCGGAGACGGTAAGTGCTTTACAACCGTTTCACAACGCGCGTCACATCGCCCTCTACACGTACTTGTTTCATATACTCACCCTTCTCTTGTAACGCTGCATTGTTTCCGATCGCAGTCAATGTGTTCCAGCTGTTTGGATCAATGCTCCACAAGGGCGGCGATTAAAATCTGCTTGTGTGCCCTTGGATCCGCACTGGCTGTTTTCTGAGCTTGGACATTTTTTTTAGCTTTGGTATAAAAGCAACCATTCATTGATGAATGGTGTAGCTGGCGGTGTTGAAGGGAACAAAGACCCGTGTTAATTGCCCACTTCCAACATTTGACTTGAACGCACGGCGTGCGATCGGCCGCACTCCACACGCAGTTTTATAACGTAACTTATTGAGAGAGAGAGAGCTATGCTGGCGGACGGAAGCAACGGCTTACAGCAACCCCCCCTTCTGATATTTACCTCGGCGTTCACCTTGCTGGCCGCACTGACAGGCGCGCCCGCCGCGCACGTGTGTCAGCGCTTGACTCAACGGGCACAAGTGCGCTGTTTATTTATTCAGTCCCGATATTCGGCTCCACGCCATGATGCGCGCTGCGCGCCCCCTTATGCTCGCCACCTGAGAGGGCCTTGACAGGATATCGTCATGGTCGCGGCGCGCTTCACGTGTGGCATTCTATCATTCATCGTCTTCCATGTATGGACGTCGAATGCGTCACCACCTCTTCTTCGTTCTCGTTGATACTTGTCCCCCGGACTGTTGAGTTTCCCATCTCTCCACGATCTGCGCGTTTTGCACAACGTGATCACATGCTTGTTTGCAGCTGACAGCGTCACTTGGCGCTTAAGATTGTGCGCGTGCATTGCTAGTTCGACCTCAGCAATGCTACTGTACATTGCGAAAGATCGCTGCGCAGTGCCCAACTTGAGTTCAGCTCATTCAACACATCCAGAGGACACGTACACTCCCAGCTTTTTTTTTTTTTTACCGCTAATAACCACACAAGGCTGCTGTAACATGTGCGAATATGCTCAACCACAGATATTCGCGCCATTTTTCGGGAATCAACGAATCAGGAGAGCGCTGTCCAGAGCCGCGGGGGCGCAAACGTTTCTATTTGCTTCCTCCTCATGATCGGCATGTTTCTGAAGGCTAGAACCAGGGGTAGAGAGACGCTTGGGGCAGTGCAACTTTGGAGAGTCCACTGCGGGGAGAACATTTTCCTCTTTTTCCAAACGGGCATGCGATCGCAGCCGCTTGCAAATTCAAATGCATAGTCGCTCTTTACGAATGAGGGAGGTGAACTCAAGCTATTCATTGGCTGCGGATGCCAGCAGCGTGATGGCTTATCACCAAGAAGCAAGCGAAAGTGGCTCCTACGTGGCGCGATACGCGACGCACGCAGCTGTCACGCTGACATGGGAAACCAAATCTCGCTTTGACGGTGAGCCGTATCTATAACCTTACCAAAGGTACCGTTATAGTCTGCCGGTTGCATATGTAGCGAAGCGCATTCGAGATCTGAGATGCTTCACGCCTGCTCGGCCAGAGACGGCGGGAGCCCGCCGCCGGCGCGTCCGTGTTCTCCATGAACTATTGTAGTACAGTATATGTATGAGACGCACCGTCGCCTAGAAATGAGCTGCAGTAGTATCTATTTCTCGACAACAGACAAACGCCCCAATCAATTCGGCAGTAAGCCAGTAACGCATTTCTGCCACTCCTTGCGCTCCAATGGATGTAAGGACGAGTCTTCCATTTCGTAAATGAGTTGAGTTGCAAATGAGATTTTCCAGACTCCACTCACACCTGGTAGCGCGGCTGCATTAGCTTGCACCTAGTCTGGAGACGGATCGTGCTATTTCATACCGTGCGCACAACAAATGTATGTGTTTAGTGCTGAACACCTCATATGGTGGGCGCTGCATTTTGAACAGTCAGTACGTTGGAGCTCCATGACGAACGCGTCGATGTAATGCCTGCACTATAGAGTAGTGGGTGAGCTGGCGCACTACGGTGAATACAGTTTATCACACACAAGTGCCACAAAGCAACGAAAAACAAGCTAACGTTACGAGTTGACTGCGACCGAAACGACTGGCACGCGAGCTGAAAGGCGAAACGTGAGTATGCTTAGGAGCGAGTGGGAAGAAGAGAAGAGGCCTCAGTGGTGATCTGATCCCTGAGCTGATGAGCTTCCGCAGAGAAATGTTCAAACTCATCGGGCGCAACAACATAGAACACAAACGTTCCGGCAATAGCGCCGAGCATGTTCGCAAGCGATACCCACAGCATGTAGGGGATCTTCCAGAAGTGCTTGATCAGGTTGAGACCGATGACGACCGCCGGGTTGAACGCACCGCCGCTGATGGGGCCGACGGCAACGGCACCGACCAGAACGACGAGGCCGATGGCGGCTGTTGTTTACAACGTGAAGCAGTGGAGAAAGAGAGAGAAAGAGAGAGAGAGAGAGAGAGAGCTGTGAGAAATTGGATTATGGCATGGCGGAGAAAAAGAGTTGCGAAAACGTACTTCCAAAGTACTGGTTGTTCTCAACCTTGCTGTTGGTAGCAGTAGCCAGGACGGTGAAGCACAGCAAAGCGGTGAAAGTGAACTCGGCCACGAACGCCTGCAGAAAATGGAAGCCGTCTCCAATCTGCACGGCAATGAGCGAGCCAGCAATAATGCCGCCCAACAAGGCGCCCAGCAAGCCGCCTGCGACCTGGAAGAGCCAATACAGCAACATCTCATCCAACGAAATCTTGCCGCGCAGAAACACGGAGAAGGTGACGGCGGGGTTGACGTGTCCGCCGGAAACGGGCGCGGCGACGTACACGAGCAGCACCAGCACGAGCCCGATCGCCACCGGCGCGAGCGCGGGCGAGACGGACACGGAGATCTGGATGGTCATGACGAGCATGGCGGTGGCCACCAGCTCCATCATGACCTTGCCGAACTTGGCACGAAAGTCCTCCAAAGCCATGGCGAACGAGAAGCACAGTGCAGACGGGGGGGGGGGGGGGGGGTGGTGTCGGGGGGTGTCGGGTGGGGTTGGGGGGGGGGGGAGGAAACGGGCGAAGAAGAAGACGCAAGGGCGGTGCGCGGTTGGAGACGGGCGACCAAGTTCCACAGCGCTTTATAGGAGACAGCCACAGCGGGTATCCAAAGCGGTATGCTTAGGATATGGCGGCGCAGCGCGGCGCGCCGGCGGGCCGCGCGCGCGGCGCTGAATCACGGCGCGGGTTGTGCAAATCGCACAAACCCTGGCGCGGCCCGCTTCGTTCGCCGTGCGCGTGGGGCGCGCGCGCCATGTAAGCGGCGGCGGCGGCGGCGCGCGGCGTGACGGCGCGGATCGAGAAGCGCGCGTCAGCGCGCGGCTGACGCGCGGCGGCGCGACGCGTGGACACGCTCACGCGCGCCGCGCCAGCAGGTAGTGCGCCACGTGCCACTGCTGGCCGGCGTGGAAGCCGAACAGCTCGGCGACGGCCAGGTAGAAGGTGCGCCAGTACGCCTCCCACTTGGTGGCGTCGGCGCCGTACGTGCTGCGCAGGATGGGGCGGATGTGGGCGATGTTGCGGTCAAAGTTCTGCAGCCAGTGCTCCGACGTCTGCGCGTAGTGGCGCCCGTCCACGCGCCAGCGCTCCACCACCCTCACGTCGTCCTGGAAGAAGTGCAGCACGTCGTCGCTGGCCATCGTGCCGCCCGTGAAGAAGTGCCGCCCCATCCAGTTGCTGGCGCCGTCCGTCTCGAAGTTGTAGATGTACTTGATGTGGCAGAAAATGTGGATGAACAGCTTGCTGTCCCTGTGCATCCACTTGGAGATCTTCTTCAGCAGCGCGCCGTAGTTTTTCATGTGCTCGAACATCTCGATGGAGAACACCATGTCGAACGTGTTGCACCCTTCGATCCGCTCCACCTTGGAGATGTCCGCCGTGCTTATCGTCACGTTCTTGTACCCTTTCTTGCGCGCTTCTTCCTCGATGAACTTGCGTTGCGTCCAGCTGTTCGACACGCCGCGAACCCGGCAGTTTGGGTAGTTTTCGCCAATGTACAGCGTCAAACTGCCCCACCCGCACCCCAGGTCCAGCACGCTCATCCCGTCCTTCAGCCCTGCACGTTGGCAATACAGCCGCAGCATGCTTTCTTCAGCCGCATTCAAACTTGCGTCGCATGATTCGTAGTAGCACGAAGAGTACTTCATCCGTTTTCCAAGTGTATGCACAAAGAAGTCAGTTGGCAGTTCGTAGTGTTGCTCGTTGGCCTTTTCCTGTTTTATCGCCACTTCAGAGGAACCTAGCGATTGAATCATCTCCATCTTGTGTCGCATTTCTTCTTCAATTGTTGAACTGCTTTCTTCAGCCAGCCGTTCTGCCAGCAGCTTTCGGATTCCAATGCGTGTTATCCAGTCTGGGGCTGCGTTGCGCTCAAGTAGCGCTTCTGCTATTTGCATCATCCTCATTCTTCTTCACAATTCTCCTCCGCTCGTCCCTAAACCTCCGTAACGCTCCGCTGTCTCCGTCGTGGAGGCGGAGATCAATTAAGCCAGCGCACATACATGAACACAGAGCCGACCCTCTAGAAACAAGCTATAATTCAAAAAACATCCAGCACTGTTTTGACGCCTCTGCGTCCTGTATGGACACTTGCCGTTAAGAGCTGCCGCTGCTCCGCAATCGAGCTCTTTAGTCTGCGCGTGAGAGCATCCCCGCCACGGCACACATCCAGACGTGTATCATGGACAGGGTATGCTGTGCGTTCGCGAGCAACGTCTTTGCACCTCGCATTTCCGAACTTCATACTACTTCAACGCCCCCGCGCACCCTACCGCTGCGCTGTGCCCGAAAACGAACTGCAGAAAACTACTCCAGAAACAGCAATGGAAACCCGCGGAGGAAGCCCCGTCGACGCGTGCACGACCACACCAACAAGCCAGCACGCACTCTCCAGGCCATCTGGAGCGGACATGTAATCGCTGAATGTAATCAGTATCAAGTACGTCGCTTAAATCCAGTATGACGCCAGCACTGACCCGAGTCGCACGCACGCTTTCGCTGACAAACATAGTTCATGGATGGACGATTCTTCTTCCCCGCTGAGAGTGTGAGATGGGATCTGGTCGAGAAGAGCGAGAAAATCAGACATCATAATCCCGTGGGCAAGATGGGGGTCCATGACATTGTCATTCGTTCGCCCAAGCGTGGCAAAGTCTTTAGAAACCGCGGCGCTGTCATGTCGTTTCAAATGCTGAAACGACCTTTTGAAAAACTTGCGGGGTATACTTTCTTTTGGAAGGGAGTGCGGATTGTGGGCGTGGATGGCACGACAGGGCGGGGCACAACCTGATCATAAGGCTACGAAAATGAGCACTATCCCGATATGATATGCTACGCTGTCGATTGCAAATGTCTGTCGCGACCATGCTACTAAACCTTTAACCGCAGTTGTAATCCCATGAAGGAAAAAGCGGAAGCTGTTTTCTCCCATGAAGCAGTTGTGATGCAGGGTACTTACTCAAGTTCATTATTTATGGGGGCGGACTTTAATGAGTTCTCAGGAGACTACATCAAGTTTTCCTCGGCAAATGAGCTGCTTGTAAAGAGCAACGACAAACACAGTGGTGCTTTTAAGAACATCAACCTTTCTATTCTCTACGTGTACGACGTTTGATCCCATTTAGAACATGACCCCTTGTCTATCCAATTCGGTGAAACAGAAGACATTGCGCGCTAGTGTGTTGGTTTGGCGACGATGCAATTTAAGATTGGGGCTGCTTGTCTTCCAAACGACTTGTTCGTACAATCAGTTGTCGCGAATTGAAGAGGAGCATCGCAACGAATCGGTGCACGCTTGTACCACTTTCCGCACGCGCAAGGCTTCAATAGTATTGAAGCATCTAGTTTCTAATACATATGATCATATTAGACAACGAGTTGGTACCTCGCACAAAAGCGTTTACCTGAACCTCGAAGTCACTGGACCGTACAGGAAATCCAAGAACTTCTTCCGCCATTATCGAATAATCATCCTTTGCCCACAAGAAGACAAAAACATCTGGCCTTTGTAGTGAGAGAATGTTTCTTTCGCGAGAAACGCTCTATTCTTTGCTGGAAATAGGCTGGAATACTCATAAACACAGAGAGAGATAAAGACCAAAGCATATCGCCTCTTTCGAAGCAAAAGAAGGTACGCCCGAACCCATGACGAAGAGCAAATCTGACTAACATCAAAGAATAGACTCAATTAACAACATGTCTATCAGGACAGGTAAATAGCCAAATACCCATATTTTTGCTTTTCGAACACTATGGTTGCCAGCACGCTCACAAGTGAGCTGTTTAGCTTTACTGAAGTAGCAGCGAAAGACGTTTCGCGCTGACCAAAGACTTTGGTCCCCTCTTTTGAAAACAAGTTCCACGTTGTTGACAATCCAGGGGTCGGACGCAATTCATTGCATTGCCAATATATTGCAATATCTTATTGCAATATAGAATTGCAACAACTCTGTTAATTGCAATAACAATTGCAAAGCGGTTGGATTATTGCAATTCTTATTGCAAAATCTTCTCGATGGCCCAGTTGAACTTGACTTCCAGTTTGATCTCAATCCAACGATCTCAACTGCGATCCTCCTCTTCAATCGTTCAACTCAGGCTTCAGATACATATTGCCAAATACGGATTGCACCCATGAAACCTAACGCCACACCAAGGTCAAAGTCAGTGGTAACAATGCTCTGCAGACAGCTCCGAGAGGAAGCAAAACAGGTTGACAAAACTCAAGACTCTCGGTCAAAAACATATCTCGTCTTTCAATGCCCTAACGAACACTGTAAAGAAAGAAAGAGAGAGATCTTCTTTCTCAAAAACACAGGGTACATGAACCCTTTACATCACCTCCGATCATGCATCGCGGGCGGAGACTTGCAGAAACTTCACGAACTGTACGAAGAAAATTCCAGAGCAAACCAGCAACAACAATATCATTCTTTCTTCAAGCCAATTATCACACGAATAACCTTTCGAGAACACGCTCTTTATGACTACATGCGTATGATTACATTCAAAAATCTGCGGCTTTCCCTACGTCGAGGACTCCAAGTTCCCTAACTTTTCCAAGCACAAGGACTTGTTCTCAATTAAGTTCTTCAAAAAGGTGCTTCTTAAGACGGTCGAACTCGTCGAGAAAAGGATATCAAAGGAACTCAAAGCAGCAGATGGTGGAGCAATACTTCATGACGGCTAAACTTGTGGGGGTGTCCATTACATTGGTTTATTTGCATCTTATGTTTTGCCAGCAGAAAGCACTGAGGTTTGTAACACTTCCAACAGCGAGGTATGTCTTTCATTGTTATCGTGCTCTCCTATGGCACAATGTGATGCGACATTAGAACACACATCCGCATATGATGCGATAAATATTCCAGAAGCTGTTGACTTTTCGGCATCAACACACCTTGATCATTTAAGGGAGATGTTTTTGTTTTACGAAGTCGACGTTTATGAATGGATGTTATGCCAAACTGCAGATAACTGTGCAGTTAACAAGAAGGTTGCAAAGCTACTTGGAATACCTCATGTTGCATGCAAAAGCCACTTGCTGAATCTGGAAGTTAATCACATGGTCAACATTACCGCTGATTTAGAAAGCACTCTAACCTCAGTTCATGAGACAATGACCCAATGTAAGCAAAGGCTTTGTAATGCCGCGTTGCTCCGGAACATCGTTAACTTAAAGCCAATTGTTCACAATAAGACAAGGTGGTCTGGAAAGTTTTATATGCTTGAACGTTTTCTACGTTTTTGCGATAACCTCATTGAGGTGAGCCAGGATGAACGCTCCAATTTGGATGTTAATGATTCTGTTGCTTTTAGAAACAAAGTGGCCCGGTATGTTCGTCAGTTGCAAGAAATTGACCACACGACGAAATATTTGCAGGTGCGTAAACTAAGCTTGGCGAACTGTAGAGAGGCATTGGACATGCTAACCGATGATGTCAATGGGGGGATTGAAAGCAGTGATTCACCGTTTTTTCACTGTTCTTTGCAGGATAAGTACATTGCCGATGATGCGGAGATCTTGGCGGACCCTTTCTTTGAAAGTGGCGTATGTAAGATTGAGAACAATCGTGCGCATCAGCTGACCGAAGTGGAAGTGACAGCTTGCAACAGACTTCTCTTAACATCGGAGCCTGTTCACACATCATTGTCTCAAGTTGATGGACCTGCGTCATACTCCGAGCGACTCCACCGCAGAAAGAAACAAAAGATCTCTGACGCACGCTACAGAGACTGCAGTTTTATTCTTGGTTCTGTCGCAGAAATGGAACGGCTATGGTCAGTAGCAGATAACATATTACGAAACCAGCGAATGAGTCTTACTCCTTTGTTGTTCGAGGCAATCATATTTCTACGCGTTAATGCTCGGTTGTGGGATGTCCATCTTGTTCGCGAAGCTTTGCACATTTGCAGAGGTGCCGAAAGCAGCTAGATTCTGTGTTTACATTTGGAAATGATATAAAGGGACCATGGACTTAAGAAGTTTTCTTTTATTGCTGTAGGTTTGTTCTTGGTGTCGTTATTGCAATAACTAATTGCGTCGGCATCCATTATTGCAATACATATTGCGAGAAGGAGATGTATTGCAATGATATTGGTAATTGCACATCCCACTTGCAATGAGCCGCAATAATATTTTCCCTAGCCCTGTGACAATCCCAATTCCGTATAATTCCATAAGAATATTATGTATGTTCTGTTCCAACGTCTATCGTCAAGCTGCTGACAAATCCATTCCGCATAATTTGAGACTGCAATTTTTGACTTCTTAGAACGTTTTAGCGTTATTATGTCAAAACGTCGGTTTGTCAGATACTTTTTTAAGGATCCCAAAGCCTTTTGTCGCTCAGTTATTGCAATTGTCTCTAATAAAGTTTCTTGGAGATACTCATGCAGTGCACCGCCGATACGTGCTGAATGCTTCGTAAATTTGTAGCTTTATAGCCCACAAACTTCTGCAGCTTCTTTGACATCCGCTTCGTACCATTTGTACGACATTGAGAAAGCTTGGACGCATTTGATGTTGAAAGGCTTTCCATATACAGTAAAGGCAATCGGACAACATCTCCTTCGGTAATGAAAGGAACTAAACCAACCCCGTTTTTTGTGTCCCGGATACAGATCCCAAAGCGACTAGGCAGCTAACCAGAGAGGCGTGTTTCTTTTGGGGTTGCTACTAGTTTCAAAGCCAACGCCAGCACCTCATGTGCCCTGAGATACGGCCTCCATGGATCCAGAAATGCAACACTGGATTGCGACTCTCCATCTTTCAGCAAAATCCTTCGAAAATCCATACGTGACCTCTTGGTGATTTTAAAATCTGTTTCTTTCTTGAGAGACTTTTCCCAGTTTTTCAAAGCCCTATGTGTGTACTCTAGATTCTGCCATGCTGCGAATATCACTATGTGCAACATACACAAAAGATTGTTCATTTGCTGTAGATTACTTGCTCGACGATTGGTATCGACAGCCTTTTGAATGTGGGAATGCGTAATGACGTCGAGCTCGAGTACAGTTTTCGGAAAGTGTGATATTGCCTCTTAAACTAAGCGCATCGTTCTGCAATATCGATGTGCATTGGTTGCAAATATGGTCCTAGAAGAAATCTTACAGCATCGAAGGAATGCCTCGGGTTTCATTTTGAAGGCGTTCATTGGTGTATTTGTTCTAACGCCTTTATCAAGATTCAAAGTGTGGCTGCATGCCGTGTGTCGCGAGTTGGGTTGTCCATGATCCTTTTCCGCTGGTATCTGGTTGTGTGCACGCAGAAGTGCATACACCGCTATTCCTGTCGTTTGATTACAGGCTTTGGCCGTGGTGGCTCGCAGTGGAAATTTTGTTATCCGTTCCGCGCGAGGGGCCATCTGCAGCGTTGATCTCACTTTTAATATGCCCAAACACCGCCCGGAGGCTATGGACTTTTCTTACGACGGCAAACCTGCGGCAAGGTAGCGCAAGTTGCTGCTAGAGGACGAATCGTTTTTCAAAGCACCAATTGTGACAAGAGAATCAGAGAGCAGAATTACAATAGCGTCTTGTATTCCATTGGATGCTGCCCACTCGATGGCAAGGTAGGCCGTCGTAGCCTCAAGAACATTGATGTGTTCCGGATTTTTCCAGCGGTGTACAAACGCCGTTTTCCATTTGTTGCTTGACGTGATGGCTGTAACGGTTCTGCAGGAAGACTGTCGGGTTTTGGTATTTCCATGTCTGTCTTTGCTGGCTTTGATGCATGCCGAGACCGAGCTGCTGTGATCTACAGTCATTTCTGTGTACACCACTGCTCTCGCAGTGTGTGAACCATCAAAGGCAACAACTGTGCGCGACAGCGGAGGTGAGAAGCGTATCATGCGAAGAGAAAGAAGCGCGGCTAGCGTTTTCATTTCTCGCTTTGCCTTCGTTCCCAAGCGCCGCGACGTCTTGCAGTTGGTAGCTCTCGCGATGTATAGGTAAGTGCTCAGCAGCATTGACAAAAGCAGGCGTCGAAACGATGGCGTTTCAAACTAATTTGCCCGTCATCTTACCTATGTCTTCAGCGTCTAGCTGTTTCTGCTCTGCCGTATGAAGCACATTTTTAGCCAGCAGAGCAACCTTGGAAGGATTGGGGAAAGCAACTATTCTTTTGAGATCAATTATCGAGCCTATGAAGGGTATACGCCTAAGAGCAATCTCTCCAATCCCAGAAGATTTCTGCTGTTCCACAGGGAGTCCAAGGAATCGAGCTTACCGTACAGGACCTTTTGGAAGGCCGTGATTTGCGTATCTGACCATCCCATGAAGATAAAGTTGAGGTCATCAATGATATGCAGAAGTACTGTTTCGATGCCGACGGACTGAGGCAGAGCTGCACTCCTCCGTAATGTGTGGAGTACAGGAGGCGGATTGAGGCAAAGTGGGTGCTTTGTGAAGGTACCGAAGGTGGTATGGATATTTTGTGTGACCCAGGAGTGCGCAACAAACACGGCACATTTGCAGCCCATGGGCATTGTGCGTTGCAGTGGAAGTAATCTCGTGGAAGGACTGAGGTGGTGGGAGGTCTGATCCTCGGCTGATTTTTGGAGAGCCGTTCGTAGGTCTTTGAGTTCAACTTCCTGCACAGGAAAGAGCCTTGCCATTATTTCTAGCAACACAATATTATGGAACATGTTCGAGATGTCGAGGAAAAAAGCCCTTAACGGCTCATCTGGGGATTGAAGCTACGAAACGCATCGGAAGAAGGGAGTTCAGTGTGCGGCGGGTGTGATAATAGCTCGTTCTGCCGCAGTGGCCAACTGATAAGGTGATCCCTCGTTTCCGACTTAGAGATCGTGAAGGTTTTCATCGTGATGAGATCTGCGAGTTCAGCATAGCGTTAGTCTTCCCGTTCCTTCACAGAGCAGAGAATCACACCTGCTTCATGAGCCTTTTCAAAGACCTTGATATATTCTTCTCTGGTTCCTAGCACCTTACCTGCGCGTGATTGAAAGCCCGCTGTGCCTCGTGGGAGCTGCGTCAGCCGGAGTCGAACTTCGTCATTGCTTAGGTCGGCTGGGGTGAGAACTGCTGCTTGGCCGCGTGGGAACATTAATTCCCATTGCACTCGATGTGTTCGTTTTCTGGGTTCTGGCATGTCAACTCGAATAGGAACCATCGGTGTAACCGAGCCTTTAGGAGCTAGATTATGAGCTTCTCTTCGCACAGCTCATGGAAAATATGGTACCAATAACAGCTGTGAGGTTGAAAAATATGTGAGGTGGAGTTCGGTTCGTCTTTAAAAAGAGACGTAGTGTCCCCAGTTCCTCGCTCAAATTTTTCCCAGAAAAGGACGTTCTCCTAAAGCTTGCCCATTCCGCGCTCTGAAACAGACGAGAACTCGTTCGATTGATCCGCGCTTGTGGCCATTGGTCCTAGGTACAGTGTGTTTATGGCTTCCATAGCTCCAGCAAGAAGAGAGTTTTGTGACTGCTCGGTGCGTAGTGGGAATGTACGTTTTCTTTGAACTACTGCTTCTTCTCTTCGTCTGGGTTGGCTTGATTTGCCGGTGGAAATCGCCTTCGCTTCCTCCAATTCGCTTCTTTCCCTCTTGACCTGGCTGTTTGAAGGGACGTTTCTGTTTTGACATTGAGCGCAAACTGGCGCATGAGCTTGTTTTCTATGTCGGGGAGATAAGTCACTGCTGTTGGATAAACTTCGAGAAATGGGGTTACAATCTCCCATGCTTGCATGCGAGTTGTTTGCAGGGAGCCATTCAGTCGCTGGACGAATTGAAGGGAAATGAGGCGTCGTAGTGCTATCTGCAGCCATGCACCGCCTCTGCTTTCCAGGTCGTCTCTCATTGTGTTGTAATCGAGAAGATATATATGCACAGCTCGCCCCCAGATTGCTGTTTCTGACTCCCATGACATTACATCGCGGTTTTGACCCTTTTCCCAGGCGATCCTGGACACTGGTCTCTCGAGTGTCTCCCCTTTTAGCATAAAGAATTGGATAATTTCCCCTCCCTTCAGCTCGGTCACGTTGAGCGTTGGGAAGGAAGTGCCTTTTCCCTGGTATGCTTGGAGATTTAGGCAACGGTTCTGGGTATTCTTTCCGTGGTCGTCAATTATTACCAGGCCCCTATGGTGACCGTTTTGTTGACACGTCCTGGAGAAGTGGTATTGTTTTGCGGTACATCCAGTAGATTCTGCATGTGGTGCGGTGGAGCAGTAAGTCCAACGCTTGTGAAGTTGGGCGTAGCTTGAGGCAGATTGTCTGGTAGAGGGGAAGCTTGGTCCGGTACAGGGGTTACAGTTTGTGTCGTGTTATGCTGAACGCTTAGAAAAAGCTTCCACTCAATTGCCGTCATGTATTGCTCTACGGCAATAGGCTTAGACGGGATGAGATGGGGGGTAGACTATCATCAACGGCTGCGGCCTGCTTTAGCAAGCCATCCAGCTTGTCTGGATCTGTCTCAGACATCGCCTTGAGTTGCGTTGCGGGCGTTTTCAATATCTCTTGCAGTGCTTTAGACGGGTGCTGATGTACTTCAGCCAGTCGGGCCTCGAGGGTGTTCAAGACAAAGAGCATCTTTTGACGATGTGTACTGGTTGTGCTAATCATTGCACGAGATGGGGCCGGAAACGTTTGTATCAGCTCGTTTACTTGGGTCACAGACAAGGCTGTGAGCTGCTCCCATAAAACCTGATCAAGGGTCTCATAAAAGGTGGGAGCAACGTTGCTTGGTCCGCCATTTTCAGTGCTTGTTAGGCAAGCCGTTTCAGAGTGACGAAGATATTGCAATGGTGCGAGGCCGAAAGGGGACAGGTTGTGTCGCTGTCCGAGTCGTAAACTGTCGATGCGGAAGAGGCTGGTTGCTTCGCTGTTCCCTGCAGAAGAGGGTGGTCGCGTCTCTGTTTCAGACGTTCTGCAGTCTAAATTGCAAGATGCAGAAGAGGCTGGTTGCGTTGCTGTACCAGACGTTCTGCAGCACTCGCCGACGACCTCAGGTAGCAGCGAAAGACTTCTCGCGCTGACCCAAGACTTTTGGTCCCCTCTCTTGAAAACAAGTTCCACGTTGTTGACAATACACATGGCGAGAGTGATGGGTAAATCGCACGATGCAGAAGAGGCTGGTTGCGTCGCTGTTCCAGACGTTCTGCAACACTCGCCGACAACGAAGGCTGCACCGAGATACTGAGTTTGAGACTCAATCTCTCACTAATCCTCTGATCTCTAAGATCATCCTGGTGCCGGGACCACAATGAGAGACAGAGGAGACAGTTGCGACCTCAACCTGCTTTCATTCTTTCTCAAAAATTACATCGACGTACCTCCAATTGCCATTCTTGCTGTGCCATGTCTTTTGGCATCTCTAGCAGATGAGTTAAACCTAAAATATTTGGATCGGGAGCTCAAACGAATGCCGAATCGGACGAGATTTGGCAGAACGATTCGTTTCCAAGCCATCCACAAAACCGAATCAGAAACGGCCACGTCGCAACACTGGCAGTTCTTACAAGAAAGTTTTCATTTTTGTGAGTGCAAATGGAGTGCATCTTTCGGAGTGTTCAGCCTCCAACTGCGCTCTGCCTGTAGGTCATCCGCGTTCCAATGTGACACCCTGGCAGGGCATTATAATTTCTTAATAGTTTATTTCACTGTTTTGAGTGCGCGTGGAGTGCAAACTGAGATCGTGGCGGGCGAAGTGCCGACATGCGGGCGCAGATGGAGTGCAACATGTGTCGGGTGCACTCCAAGTGCGCTCCATGTGCTTAGTGGGCGTCCTCGAATGTGACAACGCGAAATTAGGCTGCAATCGCACATTGATCGCAATCAATGCACCATCCGTTTGGCATCCAAGTATCATCCATTGGTGCGATCCAATCTCAAATTGCACTCCTCTTTTTCCAAAAATTTTTCATAGGGAGTGTTTTTGGCGTCAAGCCCGATTGCAAAACATTCTTAGCATCACCGCATGACATCATCTTTTCAAGGAAGAAGTTCGGATTTTGGACCAGTCAGGGCCTCCACCAACTTTTCCTGCCTCTTGCAATGGTGAACACCGCCAACGAAACCGCACCGAGAGACCCAAATTTCAGCCCTGATGAATACCTTGCTTTGGCAAGGTCGTGAGCTGCAGCTACTCAATCTGTTCTTGAACAGAACGCTAAAACGTTTTGGCATAGAGTGCGCGTTGCATTTGCTGGCAGGCGGTCACCGCTTTTGGAAAGTGAATCCCATGCTTGCCGGAGCAGTTGAACGAAAGCAGCAGCGCTCTGGCCTGCGCCCTGCTCGTCCTTGCTGAAGACGTTGAAGTCTTCGCTTGAAGACGATTCGCTCATTTCCGAACCCTCTCTGGCTGATGTTGGGACACAATGAAAAGCTCTTACTCCCAACTTTTAGCAGTGACTGATAGAGGCGCTCCAATGAAAGCCAAATAATAAGTTGGGTTTTGCAAGATTTAGCTCTCATATCTAGCTTTTCTGATAGACATGCTCTAACACAGCGTGTACAAACATATTATGTGTTACAGGTTGTCGAGAGGTCACAAAAAGGTGCCAACCAGAGATTGATTAAGGGAATCTTTACTTGTGGACTGTAAAACCGTATAACGCTAAAAATAATAGATACGTGTATTGATTTAATTCGCCGTCGTCAACACGGTATAGCTCTATACCAGATCATCTCCACCGTTGATCGCCTCCATAGGCCTAGCACCCAAACTTCAGAAGACCAGCCGGGACCTCGTGATGGACATTCATTATGAAAGCGACTGTTTGTCTTGCGCTGAAACAGCTGCTTCTTTCACAACATTTGTAGTTCTTGAAACGCTACTACATCAAAAAAAAGCAAAACGAGTCCAAAAACGAAAGCATCTCCTTGTCCGGTAAGCAACGAAACAGAGATATTGAACAACAACGAGGTGCTCAAGGTATTTATGATAAATACTTTTTGTCTTCTGATTCCGTCAACCATTTTAACGACCATTCCCGGTTTCCCCAAAAAGAAATTTAAACAACGTTTCAGAATGCAAAGTATGTCTACAATACTATATATAGTAAGATTAAAAATTTAGACCAAAGGTTTTAAACAAGTAAAGATTACGTCTAGATAAGATCCACAAGCACTCAGAAAAAGGTTGTAGAATCTCAAAAACTACATGTCAGCATGTTCCCTAATTCATGAAGCGCTTTACAAGACTTGTAGAACAATCGTGGTTTCGCCTTTGTGACGTGTCCCGTATCATAACACTTCGGCTTTCTGAGTTGCCTCTATAGCAAGGTTATGAATTTAGGTGGCATTCTGACACCAGATGGCATGGTGGCACCAGAAGGGTTTGGTGGATTAATAACTGGTTGTGGCAGTGGATCGGGTGTACGCGGGTATGAATTGGCTATATTACAGAGGGAATTGGATTGGTTGCTAGAATTGGTGGCCGCCAAGGGTGGTCTGCACAAGTGCAACAAGTGTGTGGCTGGCTCTGCCGTATTTGGCACTACTTAGTTTAAGTATTTAGTTTAATTTGTGGAAACCTACTTATGTGATGGCGCGCCGTCGTCACCACAAAGGAAACTCAACCTCGTCCCTGCTCTGACTTGAGCGCCTGCGCGTACTGCACAACTCCGCGAGGAGGGTCACTGCGTACAGTTTTGCTTATTTCATCCCCAAGAGATCACTCAGGTACCCTGATTTGACACTCCGTTCGTCTTCGGACTGTGTTCACACATTTACTTGCAGGTATCTACTACTCTGGTGTTCAGATATTGTATCGAATATGTATAGAGGTCTGCCACGCGGGTTCAATACACATTTTCACCCTCGGCTCAGGTCTGTTGCCGCTTTCCACACGTCCCCGCCCTCGGGTTTGTCCCTTTTCTTTTTCTTCCGATTCCCCTTTTTCCCATCCTTTTCCCTATCTTTTCCCTCTTTTTCGAGGCACCTCGTTGACCTGGGTTCCTTCCCTTCCGCCTTCGATCACATATCTCCGACTCTCAGACGCTTGCTTACAGATCCTTTCTTGGCAATTCTCGTCGTGACCTCCGTGGTGTTTTCGAAGTACGGGTGGTTTTACACCCGTGTTATCCGTTTACGGAGAGCTCTTCTGCTGAATCTGCCTCCCAAGGGAGCAAGGATTCAAGAACCTCGAGTGTCATTTCTCCAAGTTGGATTTGCACTATAAGACTTCCTGAATCCACTCTTCATGAAAGTCGAAGACATTTTATGCGTGCTATATGCATCAAAGTAGGCGATATAAATCTCAGAAGATCCACAGGAGGGAATATGAAGCTGATTATAGACAGACATGCAACGATACGTTACACTGGTGCTCCAGGATCCTTAGACTGTTCTCGTTGGCCGTTTTGCCTTGGTGTAATCTCCGAGCTACGTATAAATATCGGAAAATTGAAAAAATCTGATTTGGGGCTAAAGAATGTGTGTGATGATCTACTGTGGATATGGCACCTCAACTTCGGCTTTCTCATTGCAAAATATGATCCTAATAACCTGGACTGCTTCCGGCGGTTTTTGGAGGCTCACGCAAGCGTACAGCTTTCATTTAAGCACGAATTTAATACTGCCACTCGAGTTGTGGGCTAGCTTTTTGGGGTGTCGACGGTATTTATCCCCCGTTCCGAATATTGTTGAAGACTACATCGAACCCAAGAACTAAGATAGAAAAGGCTTTCTCTAGTTGATGAGAAGCTTTCGGGAAGAGTGTCGAGCGTTTGTACGCTGTTTTGTTTAGTAGGTAGCACATTTTAGGTCACCCATCTCGGGTTTGGTACACCGAAGACATGGACCTTATTGTCAGAACTTTTGCAACACTTCAAAACATCATGACTGAAGCACGTGACGGAGATGGAGATATGAGTACTGATAACATTTTCAGTATCGACCCTGATGCTGCCATTGTCTCAATCAGATCCTCTACTGCTCCCACCGTCAGGTATGCAAGAGCTGATTTTTACCGTTCGCGCGTTGACTGCTTTTACGACCAGAATGACCACTCTATGCCTAAACATGCACTCGCTGACGCAATATGGGAAGGAAATGGCAGGGGCGACCTCCATGACTACGTAGTCAAACACTTTGATATCCGCTTGATATTCCTTAGATATGCTTTAGATATCCGAGTGATATCTGGGATACCCATCTGATTTTCGACGTTGGATACACGGCCGATGTACATAGAATACACGACAATGCTCATAATATCCATACCAATGATATTCGTTTGATTTCTGGATGTCCGAATGATGTCCGAGCAATTCCAAGAGAAGCAAATTTGCTTTTCGAAATCATTCGTCATATCTACTGTTATATCCTTCAAAGTAGTTGATGCATATCTCAAGGACATCGAAAGAGTATCATTTCGTACATCATCTGTCATATCTAGTAGATGTCACAGGGATATCATGGATATACGTAAAATATCCAGATGATATCCGAAAGACATTCGGATTTGAAATCTAAGGGGTATCATTCGAGCATCTGTATACTTCTATGGGTACTTGGATTCTCAAGATTTAATTGATCTACATATCTCTTCGTAGGTTGCTGGTTCTCTTTTACCTTAGCTAGACTCTCTTTCCATGCCTTCCTCTTCTAAAAGCTTGCGAAGCCTCTTCCATTGTAAAGCCGTCCTACACTGCCTGCTCTCATCGCCCTCTTCATTGAAAAGAACCTTCACTGCCTCTAGCTCATCGGCATATTTTTAACAAGTACTCCCTGTGTGACTGCTACCCTCCCTTCATTGATTTTATATTTGCTGCCTCAACTGACGGACTACTTGTCAACAAACTCGGGGGAGGGGGGTGTTGGTTGATGTTGCCGACCGAAGAACACGGGTTCTTGGGCTGTCCACAGGGACCAGCGAAGAGGACAGAGCGCTAGCGTACTGACACTGGTCAGCAGCGTAAACAGTTTACTGTTGCGATGAAGCAAATCCTCGCTCGAAGGAGAGACGCCATAGTGCGTTCTTCTGTGGTAGTTAAATTCAAAGGAGCGGCGTAGACGACATCGGTAATAGTCCCGCGCAAATAATCGATAACATTACTAACACTCGCTCTTTTTCTGTTGTCTACGCTGCGAATCATCCATTGCTGCACAGGTATGTTGCAATAATTAGTATCAAGCAAGTGTTCTAGTCGAGGGCAGATGCATTGCTTCGTAAATCCATCTAACGGATTATCGGTTCCAAGTATCCATCCTATATTGCTAATCTCCATGTTATGATGTGCCTCACAAGCAGCCTGAATAGCTACCATCAGACGCCTTTCCGTCCCAGTAGTGCTTTTGATGATAGACCTAAAAACAGAATCATTATCCGTCAACATATCCAACGGAATGTGTTGGCCAAGCATCGACTGCAGTTCAGGCTTTACAAGGAAAGCACAATCAAATGCATCACAGACAGAGTAGAGCTCCGCCCTAATGGTTGACCGAACACGCCGACGACTCTTATAGCTGCTATACAGTATCACGTTGTGCGAACCACTATCGTCAACGAGGCATACTAAATACCCAAGTTGAGAATGCAACGACGGCGTGTTGCAAAACGAACTGTCACTGTCCACACGTATATGAAGTTTTTCTTTGTTCAAACGATGCTGTAACAGACCGCGATGAGCGGTAGCACATATGCGAAGACCATTGATTTTCTTGATAGCTGCTAAATTGAACTGTGGTTTAGTTACTTGGGCGAGCAAATTGACGGGACCTGAGGTTTCGGGACGGGTATGTGTCAACCAGACAAGTTCTTGTCGCTTGTATTGGAACTCTGAGTAAGTAGCTTCGTATCGCAGTAGTTTCATCCGCTGTGCATAAGGAGTTTGATGGAGTCTGTAACCGTTCTTTAACCTTTGTACCTCGATTCCAGCAAACTTGAAGTTGTTATACTCACGAGCCCTTGACTCAAAACGTGCCTCAGTCAGGCGAGACTTTTCTTCAAAGTTCTTGTTTCCGGTGCTAATAGTGTCGTCAACATAAGCTCCTGTAATTCCCATAACCCTATAAGAAATTTTTGCGGCTTGCGGATCACGCGCGGATGTAAATTGGATGGTTTTTCAAAAATAGGAGCGCACTACGTGGTGGAATGGAGAATTAAAATCGCATCCTATGACCTCATTTAGGGTTCCAAAATGAAATGTGCTGTGACTGTAGGGTTGGTGATGGAGACTAACTCCCCATCTTTGTCGCTGCTAGCCAGCGAGGCCTCCCCAAAAAAAGTTGATGACGCCCAGCTGGCCCAA
This sequence comes from Gracilaria domingensis, assembly GCA_022539475.1. Classification (NCBI taxonomy): domain Eukaryota; phylum Rhodophyta; class Florideophyceae; order Gracilariales; family Gracilariaceae; genus Gracilaria; species Gracilaria domingensis. The sequence continues at coordinate 18,198 of VCMS01000168.1, read as the reverse complement.
GAAGGCCGGAGTTTTATTCCAACTACGGAAGTATAGTCGACGACGGACGCTTTTTTCGACACCGCTCGGGACGGTACGCTGCTTTGGACAGATTTTAGCCATATGAACGGATCGCGAACTCGGTCTGCGAACGTAGCCACCCGTCTTTAACCGCCTGGATGGAAAGAAACCCGGCCGAGTGTAGGGTTTACCGATGCTCGGACTGGGAACCCGCTCCAGGAACTGTAACGCCGATCTGTCACCTGTGCTATAAGCATGGTCACATTTCGACGCAGTGTCTCCTCTCGATGAAGAATATGCCCATGGGTAGGGCGAGGTACTAAGCATTGACTCTGGAGAGGAAGAAAGCCGCCCCAATGACGGCAAACTTGCTTGCGAAGACGGACTTCTTTCACGCTATCGCAGTGCCACCACCGCAGCAGAATGTCCAAGCACCAACTGTTCATCCAAACCCTCCCCCTATTGCCGAACCCCATACCGCTAAGGCGGGACCCCACCGCCAGTGAGCCCAAGCACTCGTTGTTGAGAAACCTGAGGAGCGGCCGCAGGCCTAAGTTCGGGGAAACTGAACGAGGCATTCTCTCTTTCGGGAGAGCCGTCTTCAGAGTTGAGGCTGTTGACGCCGGCCCTGCAAGAAATTTTTGGAAGAAAGGGAGTGCAATTTGAGGTTGCCCGGCACTCATGGATGGTGCTTGGATGCCGGATGGACCTCATTTGGAGCGCACGCGATGTCTCTTTGCAGCTCAATTTCGGGATGTCCAAATGGAGGACATCCACCATGCCGGTGGAGGGCATTATGAGTGCAAGCGATACATTTTGCACTCCATCTGCGCCCACATTGTTTTCATGTTGCACTCCGCGTTGTCAAGTTGCACTCCAAGCGCACTCCGAATAATGAAATAAACTATTAAAAGAATTTATTTGCCCTTGCAGGGGTGTCCAAATAGAACGCGGATGGCATACACAGGAAATGCACTTGGAGGCTTAGCAGAGAGAAATTTGCACTCCAGACGCGCTCACAGAAATGAAAAATTTTCTTCTAGAGCCGAGGCGTAGTTGCCTCGCTCCCCGCGGAACCTCCTCCTCAGGAAAGACTCCGCAGATGAGGATTCGGAGCACCTTGGTGTTCTGCGTCAACGGTGGATACGGGCAAGGAATAACCGGGTCCCGGAGCGAATCATGGTGATGTCCAAGCAATTTTGCTCCTTTTAAACCCCGGTTTTGGCCGAAATATGGCCGATATGAGGGCGTATAAGTCGAAAACTCGTGAGAGCATATATCTCGTTAAGATAAAGAGGATTCGTTTTCATGCATGTGGTCCAAATATGGCCGAAATATGGCCCAAATGTGGTCGCATTGAAAGAAAAAAATACATATCTTGGAGAGATAAGCGCTCTCACAAACTTTCAACTCATACGCCAACATTTCGGCCACATATGGGCCATATTTCGGCCATAACCGGAGTTTATCTTTAAAACTATAAGGTGTACGCTGACCTTGCCCTCAGCCCGCAGTTTATGGTGCGTTATCTGACTGTACTAGACACAAGTGCAGGTCCTCATTTCATCGTGGAGTCCCTTCTCACGCCTCAATTGCGGGAACGTGTCCGCAGCAGCGCGCTCTTTGATGTCGCTGACACGAACAACAACCTATTGACAACGGTGGGAACAACCGACTTAGTCCTACGTTTCAGAACTTCCGTGGTGAGGGCCGAATTCATCGTTCGTCGGTCATTTGCTGCCCCAGTCCTTTCGGGTTGCGATTACTGCGACAGGTTTGTCGATGCAATCAGGTGCTGCCTTAGACTTGTAGAGCTCGACGATGGTTCGTCGGTACCGATCGTCAGCGTCCGCTGAAGCGCTCATCGCAGAAGCAGGTTCCACTCCCTCCTGCGCAGGTCGTGGCACTGGCGTCGCGCGAGTCCACCAAGCTCCGCATCGCTTCATCGATTCGCATCCCGCCTGAGTCCCAAGTTATGGTTTCACTTAATTCCAGTCAACACAGTCTTCGGGTTATTCAACCACTTAACCCGTGGTACGAGAAGTGCTAACTCGCTGTTGCAAATGGCTTTGTGCAAGTCACAGCGGATACTTCGTTTCGGATACTGGTTGCCAACCGTAATAGCATCCCCCAGTATCTGTTAAAGAACCAAGTCATTAGATTCTTGACACGGCACCCACTCGCGATGCCTCCGACGAAGATGACAGCCGCCGATTTCCTCGGAATAGTTACCTCCGAAGAGGACGTTGCCTCATCTAGGGAGGGAAAGGGAGTTTCAGTTCATTCCGCTTCCACGAGTACCAGTACCGTCGCGACGGAGAAGAAACCGAATGGTTCGTAACCACACCCTGTGTCCCCAGGCAGAACTTTCCGCCCTTTAATATTCATTCACCTCTCATTAGCTGGGCTCTTTTTCTTAAATGTTCAAGGCATCATCAATGGATTGAAGTTTTTAGAAAAAATAACTTCAACAGATCTTCGTTAGATTTTGATTCAATGACAATTTAATGACGCGCGATCTGTCGCAATGACCAAAAGCAGAAGGAGGATTGAAAATCAGATGAGCTCCAAATTACATTTTGTTGCACGAGTTTTCGCAAGGGTCGGGGACAGAAGATCGTAAGCCCACGAGCTACGAACAGGTTGACTCCTTGGAAGCGCTCGAGGAACTTGATCTCGGTCAGGTACCGGAATCGCACCGTGAAGGTCTAAGAGACATATTACGGGAGTTTACCCCAACGTGGGAGTGCTCTCTGGGAGAGATTAATGCAACGAATCACCTTATCGATTTGTTACCTATACGCGTTTGGTTTCACAACCCACTTACAAGACTGTCTCGACTAATAATGAACAAGGAAAACATACCTCCCGCGCTGCTGGAAAGGAGAGGATGCCACGCCAAAGTTTCTTTAGCACGCCTTACATGCTGGTTTATTGCAATTGGTGCAAAAATGGGTAAAACGTAACAGAGGTCTCTCTCTACATGCATGCGAAGGAAAAGAACGTTATCGGTTTCTGTGTTCTTCCAGAAAGAGAGAAAAAGGGGGCAGTCGTCTGTGACAGAAAACGTCTTTGCATTGAAAGGTGTTACGTGGAGATCACGGAGAACATTTATTGAGGTCGTAGAACACTGAGTGAAAAGCAGTGATATAACACCGTGATACGATTGCAGCCAATTTTGCATCATAATCAGAAGTAGATGAAATCCGAATTTTTTCTGCAGAACTGAGTACGCACTCCTGAATTTCTCCCAATTCGTAGCTCTCAACTTGGCAGGGTAGTTCGTCAACCATAGACTTGTAGAACAAAACGTGCTAGCCCGATACGCGGGGTTTGTACTCATAACCTCCTTGGTAGGAGCGATTCCGGGTACTCGAAATATATGAATATTGGCCCATGGAGGGAATGTTTTCGCAGTATTGAGGTATGCCACCCTCACGGGGTCGGCCATGACGTGGCCTGGGTGAGTGCTGGTCGCGTGTACGCGTCTGTAGGAATGGGTTTGTTCACACATGTTTTGGAATGATTGTGGGATATTTTACAGGCCGCTGCCGCGAGTCGTCACGTACGCCACGTGTATGGACCTGCTCAGGTGGGCATTAGATTATTTAATTTAGTTTAACTAATTTATCGCTTACGATACAGGAGGTGACCTCCCGGCCACCTCCACCTTCAGTAAAGGGTAACCAAGTTCGGCTCTGAACTGCGTTCGACTGTGCGAGGTGCACAACTTCTTCAGGAGGGTTACCGCGTGCGGTACGGACTAGCGTCATCCCTCGGGATCATTCAGGCATATCTGACTAATTGTCGCTATTGCCCTCGTGCTTATTCCGTCTTCGGACATCTATCTACTTGCAGATACCTGCTTACCCACAAGTGGTAGATCTACCAACTCTGCATAGAGATCTTTGCAACGTGGGCTCACTATACGTTATCGACACCCGCCGCTGGGTCTGTTGCCGCTTTCCGCAGACCCCGCCGGGGGTTTCCTTTTCGTTATTTCCCTTTCTCCCCTTTTGTCCTAGGGTTTTCACTGCTCACTAGTGCCGCCCACCACTGTCGTCTCCGTTTCCGGATCTTCACCGAGCCTGTTGCTCATCGACCTCCGAGGTATATCCTGAAGCCCGGGCAGTCTTACACCAGCCATCTTCCGTGTACGGAGAGCTCATTCGCTGAGTCTACCTCACACAGGGAGAAAGGTCTCGAACGCCTTGAGTGTTTCTCCTGTTCCCGAGTTTTGCACTACAAGACTCTCGCCGTAAGTCCCCGAAGTATCTACGACTCGCTTCTCATTGTCGACACGAGACTGCACGGCCTTCTACGGAGCACGACAAGATGTCCACAGCATCTACTCTGCCAAACCGCGCAGTCATCTGTGACCCTGAAACGACATGCTCGGAATATATTGCTTCTCGGCACTACGCTGAATCTCAAAGCCACGCCGCGAATGATGCACCGTGCGTAGCGAACGTTTAAAATCCAAAAACTTGTGATCCAGACAACATTGTTGTGCAATCAGACAACGTAATTGAACAACCCGTGTATACTCGTTTTCATAGTATTCATAACCCCGAGCACAGCTTTGAATATCATGATCACTACGAAAACTCAGGGCAATATGTTTGTTGGTACGGAATCAACAGCACTGCATTTTAACGATCAACGCCTTGATCTCTGTGTTAATGCTTTTCACAACCGTAGTCAGTATAACGCTGCTTAAAACAATTCAGAAAATGAATCAATGGAACCTGATGACACTCCATGTTCCCAAAACCTTTTGAATGAACTTTCCGATTGATCTTCGCAGCAAGCCATGTCCATGGAAAGTAACATTGCCTAGGATTTGGAGCTCATGGATTTACGAGAAAGCGCTTCAAAATTCTTACGCTCACACGAAGAGCAATGTCATGGATTGGTTTTTGATGACAGAAAGAGCAGCCTGTTTCTCGATTTCGACGAGGATCCTCTGAAATCAGGACCGTCGCAGTCTACAAATAGCAAAGCTACAGTTTGGAAATGAATTCGGATGCAAGGCAGGAATTGGAACCAAGAGCAGAACAGAGCAGGACTGGAGGACTTCCAAACTAGACGTACGACAATCCATTTGATAATATTGACTTAAATGTCGACGATGTAGACTAATGGTTAGGTCGACGCTTTCTAATTGAAGCAAAACCTCTTCTGGACAACGTGAATGCTGATCTTAATACTCTTCATGCAGTGTGGAGTCAAGTGGCTACCGACTTGGGCCATTCATCCAGTTCTGCAAAAATCTCTCCCTTGACACTTCTTCCCGTGTTTTACCAGATTCTGTGGTGCAGAGGCTTTCCGAAATAGCAAACCGTATTCTTGGCGCACGGAAAAAAGTTCCGACTAACAAAAAAGAACTTCTAGACCTTATTGTGATTCATATACTTTGTGCCTCCTATGATGAGTCTCCAACCCTTCTGTGAGACGCGACCAAATCTGAAAGCTTTTTTTCAAATATCTATTGCTAGTGAGAGATACCATGAAATATGCGGATCGTTAGAGGATGGATATCGTAAACGATTTGATATGGACTACTCCACCAGGGGATGGAGCAGAACAGTCGGTCGTCACATAGCACTCATCTCTCGAATTGAATCTGAACTCGCGGCAGTGAACCGAGAGATTCTCTATGCCCCAAACCCTACACGACTCTCTCCCTCGATGATGACCACTTACGATTGGCTTCGAGGTCTGTGCTGAAGCTGACTTACCCGCCACAGCAAGACAACCCGAAGGGAGGACTTGGCTTTCTAGGTAACGCCGTGTGCTTTGCTTTGAATCCGGTGTTCATCCCATGCCATTTGTCCCGAAAGGGAGAAAAACAATCGATATTTGGAAGGGGCTCGCTCGACTTCTTCAAGGAGGAACGACAAAAGACGAGCTGCGTATGATGAGTGATGCAATATTCGCAGCTGGCCGGGGGTACAACTCCAAGGAAATCACAGCTTTTGCGTCCAAAGAATTGGGTGCAAGCCTTTCTAGGTACACATAAACGAGATCTGACGTACCCATTTGTATTCAGCGATGGTGCAATCACGCAGCGACACAAAGTCATGATAGTCTCCGAGAGGGGTTAAAGAGCTGTTTACACAGCCAGGGTGAAAACCTCTGACACTTTGCGAAACGCTTCACGAAGAATAGAAGCCTGTCTCTCTAGGGAAAGCTGTTCCGGTAGGATTTCTGCGCTGATCCACAATAACCACCGTTTGTTTCCTTCTCGGGCATTCACTGTGGTAATGCAGGAGCGTTTTCGGAGCTCTACGGCCCTTCCAGACATTCTTGAGATGCAAAAAGTCTTCGAGAAAATCGAGCAGGTCTAAAAAGCAGTAAGAAGCATTTCGATCCCTGAACCAAGGCATATAGTTAGTGAAGTAGTGAAAAACGTGACACTGCTTGCATACTTTCAATCAGAGGATCCTGCATGGTTTTTCCTGCCTGCGTTGAAATTCACATCACACACAACTCATGGGTTCCTCACTGCAATGGCATCAGATTTCAAGAAAAGAATGAAAGGGTTGGCCTGGTTGACAAGAACAAAAGTGCTTGCTATCGGCAGCGATCCGCTGCCTGAGTCAGTCGTTGAGGTTGAAGCTCACATATTGTCCAAGTGGGAAGAGGTGATAAGGCTTCTCGGAATTCGAAAGTTAGGTGAGCTGGAGAGATCAAATCAACAGGATGTCGCAGAAGAGCTATGTGGCTATTCGACAAGTGCAATCACGTCTTGCAACAAAAAAAAACTTCCACAAATTCTATCGACTTTCTCAAGATCACTCTCAGAAGGACCGACAAAGCATGGTTTGATTGAGGCAGTAAAATTGCTCCAAACAGATATTAAAGAAGGTAGAGTATTACCAGAAGCTCTTCACGCGGAGGATGGTTCCGTAGGGAGCCGCGGGAGTCTTACGCAAAGGCCACGATGAAGGAATTGCAGAATGCCTCATTACATGCTTGGGTTATGGATGCCGTAGTGTGCTCCAGCCGCCTGAAAGAAGGATCACGCAATGAGATTGAGGTTCTTAAAGCTTTGCAAGAGTTCTTCCAAAACAACAAAAGGGCTTGCAAAAGAGAGAAAAATGGTGCTTCTCACATATTTGATATTACGAAGGACGTTGATGTAGACTACATACGGACCGTTGGTCTTGTGCAGAATAAGGGTTTTGAAATGATTTTAGACCGCTCGGACGCAAGTATGCTTGCCAGATTTTAGAAAGAGGGTTGGCTACAATGCCCAGTGGAAATGAAAACGATGAGCTCACATAACACTGTCGAGATTGCGTTCACTTTGTCTAACATATATGGACCAATTGCGGTCACTAAAGAAAATGGATCAAATGAAGAGGAGAGAAAATTACTCCAGGAACATGAGCTATCGACTGCATACAAAACTCAAATGTTTCACCATAGCGCAACTCTTAAGCTCAATCACGTATTATCTGTGATTTCAAGCGAAGATTCAATTACTGAGGGCCGAATACTGTACAATTGCTTGATATAGATCTCCAAATCTCTTCTGAACAAGTACAGATATGTTTTGGACACAATTATGGCCGATGTTTTGAGTGGATTGGGAACGAAGCGGTGCAGATTCTGAAAAAGTACGCCGAAATGCAAAAGACCTCTCATGCATTTGGTCTTTTCAGGTGTGCATCGCATTACTCCCTAAACAGAGCGTGACGAAAACTAAAGTCCGTGAGAGCAACGCGCCGATATCGCCGAGCAAAATCATTCGCCTTACAGCGAAAGTGGACTGGAACTCCAGAAAAAGAGGTTTAGATGTCATTTCACGATATATGAAATACATCGTATGGTAAGGACTAATGTTTCGGAAAATCCTGTGCTGAGCATCATTGCAAGATTGATCACAGTGCAAGTAGGAAAGGCAGCAGTGCTGTACAGATTGCGGAAGGCGAGATGCTCGGGTCTTCTTCTTGCTACTGGTGACGATATGGTAATTCACGTGCAAGGCATCTTTTATGGGCTGTGAGACATTTGGGAGAATGGTACGCATGTTGGCAAAAGAATGAAGGAAAAAAAATGCAACGAGTAAGGCACAAAGTTTGTCACAAAACACTTTAACTATAAGGATAAGTACAACCTTTGCATCGAAAGCTGTAGATTTCTTCAATATTGCAGTGTAAAAATCGAAAAGACTTGACTCAAGTCTTGATCACAGGGTTGTCTCGGCTCAGTCCGGGTAATGTTCAGTGTGCATTTGGTCGTTTCGAGGAGACTTACCACATGGTAAATCAAAATTTGAGCATGCTGGTGTAAAGACGAAGCGATGGTGCAAGATTTGCAGTCAAACAATTTGTGGTAATTGTTGGTCAGAATGGCATAGTGAATCGTGATTGAAGAGAACGGCAACATATGAGGAAGAAAAAGAGAAGTTTGAGACATTGTTACGATCAAACCGCAGACCGGTCGTTTGATAGTAGAAAACGTTTTGCGTTTTTCAATTTTTTGTAAAGTTTGTCATGTTTTGTGGTAGAAAGTAGGTAGTTTCAACCAGTTTTGCGAACTTGTGAACCTTGAAAAAGGTTCCGCGCCAAAGTTTGAAAACGAATAGACTGTGGGTTTCATTATTGAATGGTATCCAGTTCTTACATTTACAATGTTCTTATGGTACACTTTTGGGTCTTAAATGCAATTAACTACGATTTTAGGAAACATTTACTATTTCGGTTCCCTATTTGAGAGTCTACAAGCTGACTCAGGGCATAAAACCGTTTCAAATAGCCAGGTTTCGAACCACCCCAGTTTAAAAGGTTTTCAAAACTTGTTTCACGAACCGTTAAAATACGTTTGAAACACGTAGCGGTAAATAGGCCTCTTGATGGATGGAAAGAATAAAGAAATCTGACAACCTTGTAAGCTGTGAGGCTATTGACAACGACGACAAACGACTACAAGATATACCGTCGTCGTCACCTGCCATGATACCTACGGAGTCAACGCAGCTTCTTATTTCGTGCTCCATGTCAAGCGCGCTGGACACAGACGCGCGGCTTCAGTGAATCACGGCGTGCCTTCCTGTATGCTTTTGTTGGCCTTAGATGAACGCCGTGGGCGCCTTCTGGGTGCGCGTGGACGCCGTGAGCGTTTCCGACCTGCGTGTGGCCTCACTGTTTATGGAACATTTATAGGCCTTGCCAATACAACTCCGTCTGTCTTGAAGGCCCCTCCAAACCTTCTACAAACGTCAATATCGCTACCGAGAACATTGTACCGCTCAAGCCTGAATATTCAGCACCTCTACAAGTCAGACCATCTGCGCGTTGCCCTCCCGCGACAGCGACGTTAATGTAACGTAACAAAGCTGCGCTGCGGCCTGAACGCAACAGGATATTCATTTTCAGCAAAGGTTAATCAACGCCACTAACAAGCTAAATGATATAAGACACCAGAAAGCAGTGATTGTGCTGACAGCCGCTGGGCGCGGGAGGCGCTTCGCAATATGGAGCGCATGTGGTATCCCGTGCCTCCAGCCAGTCTTGGGGGCGACAATGGCAGCTTGCGGCGAGAGAACGGCGGTAACCGCCGGCCTTTTGGATATCTCTCCGTGGTGTTAGCGTCAACGGCTTGGTGCGGAAGGCGTTCAGCCTTGGGCACCGCGTGTGGAGCGCCCTGCTGCACGGCGTATATAGTGAGGGTGGCAGGAGCTGGCTGCAAAAGAACTGCGGCGGTGGCCGGCCTTGTGGCTTTCTCCGTGTGTTGCTGGTGGTGGCGACTTGCTGCGTGAGGCGTTAAGCGTCGACCAGCGCAGGTAGCATACGTCTGTGTTCTGCAAAGTGGAATATAGTCTGTTCGCTTTGGAAACTAAGCTAGTTTTTGGGCTATTTGGGGCGCACGAGGGGGTGGCAGAGGGTGGCACTCAAAAAATTAAGAAATTTTGGAATATTGAATTCCATCTCGCGCAGTTTAATTCTTGGGTCTCCTAGTTTTTGTAGAGGTTCTACTTCGCCGCACCACCCCATCCACTCTTTTCCGTGACCCTCTCTCAAATCTGCGCTCGTGCTAGTTTGCGTTTCCATTTTCTCCCAAGTGGCGATGCAAGTCGCAACTCATCTCATGTCAACCACCCTGCTATTCATTCTCATCCATCATGGCTCCCCACCTTAGAATTCTAGACGCAAATTTTACTTACTTTGCGCTCTTTGCCGCGAGAAGAGCCCCGCCGACTGCACCTATCACTCGCTGTCACCTACCGATTTCGTCGTGCGTCCCGCCGCTTCCAGGTAGAGCCCGACCATGTACTCACGGCACATCGCCGGTGCCGTCTTCGCGCCCTCCGCCTCCCGCGCTTTGGACGCCACAACCATTGGCAGCGCGCTCATCACACCCCAGAACAGTTTCATCCTCTCGCCAAACTAGCCCTGTTGGAGATGATGCCTTTCGTGTCGGTACTGTTCCCGCAGCAGCGTCAGGCTCGGCTTCATTGCCACCAACTCGCAGTTGCTCCATCGCGCGATGTACGCAGTCATCACTCCCGTGTCGGTTACCCCGTAAACATCCGCACGGCATCCACCACAGAAGCTTGGGAACGCTTCCTTCATCTTCCCGAATGATACAGATCCACTTTCGTCCTTTATTTCAGTCCTAGCCTCTTCGAATGCACCTGCTGCCACGATTTCGGAGGACTCGATGCCGACGCATAGATAGAAGCTGGAGAAAGCGCGAAAATACGTTCAATTAGAGCAGATTCGGAAGAGAAGTAACCTCCAACGGTCCTGAACGATTTAGTGAAGGTACGTATCATAATATCAATACTACTAGTATTATGATAGTGTAGATACGCGTAGTACGCGTATCTACACTATCATAGTGATGATGCCCCGAAACACCTCGTTTGGTCGGTCCAAGGGCGCCAATGGAATGCGCCTCATCCACGTACAAGCAGGCATCATTCTTATTTTTGACTGCGACAACCTGGCAAAGATTGCACATCTGACCTTCCACTGAGTACATACTCTCGACAACCGTCATGATTCGTTTCCACAGAGGGCTCGTGTCAGGGTATCTCGTAGCAATACCAACAAGAATATTACTTTCCTACGATTCTGCCAAATTATGTTCAAACACGCGAATCCTGGCGCCGAATGAGCGACCGTCGACCACGACAGACGCGTCATTCATCGCGCCGGAGATGACGAGATCGCCCCTACCCACAATAGCTGGGATGATCTGCCAGTTGGTGGTAAGGATGGTGCCAACCACGATGGCATCTTTCTTACCAAAATCTTTGGCGACCGTGCGCTCCAGCTTGCGTACAAGCTCAGAGCGCCCCGTAGACACAGACGCATTGCACGAAGCGACACCACACTGATCTAAGACATCGGTGACGGACGAGTGAACACTTTCAAGAACCTCAGCATACCCCAGGTAATTGCACCTGCCCAAGTTACGAAACCTCGTAACCCTGGCAGTAGGGTCCGGAGGCATGGAAGAATGCTCGGCCGCGGGAGTGACATCGGCCTGAATGGGCGTGTACGCTGGATGAACCAACCAACCAACGGGGCATCATGCGCGCTCCTTAGCTCTCTTCAAGACTTCGCCCCTATGAACATCAATTTCGGGCTATACATGGCCGATTAGTGGCCGTAATTATTTCCAAAATAGATTTAATTGGCCGTATAATGGGCGTGTACAGTACAGTGGCCATTTGGATGCCTTGCCGTATTGTATTCTATGGATCGTTATTGGTACAAAATGTAGCAGCAGAGATAATGATGACGAAATATGGTCTCCATTGGACCCAGATCATACGACGCAATTATGATTTGGACCAGTTCCACGTCATTTATTTCTATTCCGCTACTCTTCTCAGCTCACGTCCTGGCGCGCCCGCTACCGGCGCTGGTCACAACTCTCTCTACGCCGTCCGCTGCCGCGTGCGGTGGGTGCCTGCACCAAAGGCGCGCCGCTCTTCCGCGACGCGCTACGCGCCATCGGCTACACCGCGCTGTTCTACCTAGCGCTGCGCATCCCGTCGCTGCTGCTGGCTGACCCCACAGCCGCCCCGCGCTTCTCCTCCAGCGCGAGCGCGCTGGCGCCCCCGCCGCCCGTGCGCACCGCCACCGAGTAGGCGCTCGTCGCGCTGTCGGTTTTCGTGTCGCTGAGCACGCGCGACTCGTCGCCATTTCGCGCCGCCGCGCTGGGCGCGCTCATGCCCGCCATGCTCTACGCGCGCCCGCTGTGAGAGCGGGCGTGCGCCACCGCCGTGCACTGGGCTGAAGACATCTTCTCCTTAGCTGACACGCACGCGCGCCTTATCGAAGTCCTCGGCGCCTCCAACGCCAGCCCACGCGTCATGCAACTCGCCGCTGCCGGGATGCGCCGGCGCAAACTCGCGCGCCACGCCGCGCTAGCGCGCGGGAGTCACCCCCGCCGCTTGCGCCCATTATCGCAGTGTACGGAGCGCATTGCGAGCTCCACTAGCCGTGTAGCTGCTCCGTGGCGGCATATCTGCTGTTTGCGCTGCGCTGCCTAGTGCAGCAGCTCGCGCCGGCGCGCCGGTTACAGCTGCTGCCCGCCGCCAATCTGCACGTGCTGTTGCGCGCCAACGCGGACGCGTTGCACGCGCTGCGAGCCGCGCTGAGCACCGCGCAGCAGCGGCTGCTGCAGCCACGCTGGCGGTGGTGCTGCTGGCTTCGAACGCGCCCCCGCTGGGCGAGCAGGTGGCCAGCGCCTTACGGCATGAGCTGCAAGACTTGTTCTCGCTCGTTGCCCCCCAGTCTGCCTTGGGAGATGTATTTGTGCGCTTCTCGTCGCCGTCTGCTGCGACGCGCTCTCCAATATCGTATACTTCCCCCCAAGGGTCAGCAAGATCTTGTTGGAAACCTCGTCCGGTCTCTGACCGCCGGCAAGCGGGCTGCGGTGATCGTCCCGGGCAATCAAGGAGTGTTTCTCGAGTTCAGCGGCGTGGAAGTGGAATCAAACACGGCTGGCGCGCGCTCTGGTACCAACGAGGAGCTCTGTAGTCCGGCTCAAGACATGGGTCAACCTGGAACAGTCGCAAGCGCGCAGCATTGGCAGTTCCCTCTTGAATAATGATATCGCCGCCGAACAGCTTCGACTGCACGTGAAGAGTCTTTTGCTGCGCTTGTATGTGTACTGCCATCACCCGATAGAGAGCGTTCGCATTGCTATGCGCCCAATTATATCCGCGGTGGTCAAGGCTTCTGGTCACGGCTCAGTGGCCGAGGCGATCAAGGCGAACTTGCTTGCAGTGACGGACCACTGCATCAAGTCAATCGTTTCCCGGCAATGGCGTTCGCGAGAAGCGGGGTGCGCCGCGCTTCGCGACGTTCTTGCCTCCCGCACATGGGAGGAGGTGAAGGACTCTTTAAAGGATTTCTGGTACTACACACTGAGGGCTATGGATGATATGAAGAAAAGTGTGCGAAAGAGTGCTCAAGGGACTCGAAGGGCACTCTCGGAACTTTCGATACATCTACGTAATCCAAACTATTTGGGTGAAGAGGAATCGGCTCAAGCCGTTGACGTTGTACTGTCTGTGCTTATGACGTCCTTCACACACAGCGCCGAGGAGGTGAGAGCGCTCGTGTCAAAGACTCTGTCCGAGATCACGCGACATGGAGGAACGGCCTTGCGGTCGTCTGTGCCGGATTTGATCGCGAATCTGTTGGACGTTGCGACAGAGCTCGAGCCGCAAATCTTAAACTACGCGGAGTATCATGTAGCCTCACCGGAGGAGCTGCAAAACGCTCTGGTCACTGCATCGAGTATGTCCTCGTCCTCTTTGATCGAGTCGATTGAAAGGCTCATAGGGCAAGTTGACCAGACAATCGCGGCGGAGGTGGTTCCGAATCTGGCACGATTGGCTCGCGTAGGAGTGGGAATTCCTACGCGTGCAGCGACGGCAAGGTTGATGTCGAGCGTTCTGCAATCCAGAGCAGTGGTCATGGAACCATATGCTGCAAAGCTGCAGTTTTCAGCGGCAAGCGCTGCGGGCATGGAGCGCAACGCAATGCTTCGAAAGGCATGGTGCAAGGCCGCTGGCAGAGGTTCAAAGTTGTGCCGCGTCGATGAAGTTGCAAAGTATTGCAAACAAAATTAGCAAGAAGACCACATCGGAGTATCCTCGGGATCGCGCGCTTGCCTCGTCTCTCGCTGCTGGGTTGTGTCGGATGGCGCCCGATACGACCCAGCAGCACGCAAGCTCTATACGGCCCTTCGCATACATGGGGCGCCGTGAAACAGACGACGACGCAGGAGATGACAGCAAGAACTGGAAAGCCGCCTGGAATAAAGGTGCGCCAAGTACTCAGGCCGGGCTTCGTTTGTACGCAAAGGCGATTGGTGAAATATGTGAGCAACGGCTATCTACTTCTGCTCAGTACCGCGTGAAAAGGAACGCCTCAGCCACGCTAGGGGAACTCACGAACGCTTCAAATGACATTGTCGATGTACAGTACATGTCGCGAAGCGCAAAAACGTTGTTAGCGGTGCTTCCAGGTCATATTTGGAAAGGACAGCATGTTGCAATTGAGGCCATTGGGTCTTTGGCAGATTTCTGTTCAAGCGCATCTTTGTGGGAGTCGTGCGGAGGGAGCGTAGCTGTTGTGCAGCCCCTGCTGTCCGAATCTGATCGAGGGAAGAAGGATTATCGAATTGCAGCAATTGATGCGGCGAGGAAGGTGCTGGTTAACACCCGAGAAACCGTTTGCATGTACGAGAAAGTCAGGGACCACTTGTCAGAGCTCGTGTCTCCAAATTCGTCGGATGTAAACGCTAGCGTACCAAATGTGTCACAGATGGTGTGGGAAACTGGGTCTGATGCAGATGCTGTTGATGCTTGGAACAAAGCGCGAAAGTCGCAAAAGCTATTGTGCAAAGCAGCGATTCAGTGCCTGCAATCTTCAATCACAGGGGTGGCGGGCGTTGAGAAGCTAGAAGAACACGTACTTAATTTGCTGTGTGTGTTTGAAGAACTGATGCAGAACGATTGGGACATTCGACTAACTGTACTTCAAGCCATTGAGAAGTTGTCCGAACGTTTATCCAAACATGAACTGCAATTTAGAAACTCCCTGGAGCGCACTGAGACATTGATTAAACGATTAGTAAACCTCAGCAAAAACGGCATTCACGAACCCAAGTATAAACTGCTAAGAAATAGTGGGTTAACAATTCTTGATCACTTGGTCAACGTTTCCAAGGATTTTACGGCAATGAAGGATGTGATTGTAGAAGACACGCTAATTGCGATCCAGAGGTCTCGGAACGAAGATTCCGAGCCTGGGGTACGATCCGTTGCAATTAAACTATGCACGGCGTTTGGCATTTCGTGATCATAGTTTAGGCTGGGGCTTTTGAGGTTGAAAAGTAGAGCTTAGGCAGTTAGGCAAAGAGGTTCAGCTAATCTGTGTGTTTACGTATCTACCTGGTGACCGTCCAACGACTATGAATAACTCAATCGCGCGCCACTCACTTGGAAGCGCGGTCCCTTTTAGCTCATTCTAGGTAATCCAAGTAAGCTTTGAACGCAACTGAAGCTAGTTGTAATCGCCTTTACATGCGTGCGGTGTACGCGTCGGTAGTTACTCGTTGGGGGATGCTGTGCTTGAGACCTTGGGTGAGCACCAGACGCATGTGTTCCATCTGTTCATGCCGAATGAAAGCGCGTTAACTCTGCATCATCACCCGGGGTGCATGTGTATAAAAGAAGAACAGAAAGCTAATGGTCTGAACTCGGAACCGGCGACCACATTCTGATGACGACGATAGAGTGCATCAGTGACGGCTTTTCAGGATAATCTTCTTTCCCTCGACGTGCCAATGATGTCGCCCAAAGGCTGGCAGTAAGATTTTCTCGTGGTGTTAGACCATTCGATGCACTTTCCGCACGGCCAACGACATCTTATTGACATGGTATACGCCAACTCTCAAAAGCGCTTGAATGAGTACGAACATGATAAGGGTACCACTTCCGCCAGGAGACTGCTCGGTGATGCTCTCGTGATGATCCACCAACTCCTCGTTCAGATCATCATGCGAATCAGAAATGTTATGCGTCTTCTACTTAAGCGCACGCCGCGAGTTATGAAGGCCTTGCAACTGGCTAGAAAACCTGCCCGAAGCATACGACAAGTCGCCTGCAGTAGCCTTAAGAGGTTTCAAAACGGCCACCAACTGCCACATGTCGCCCTTTTGTTCTCCATCTCGCGAATGAGTTGCGCAATGATTTGGCGCACACCCTCCAAGCTTTCTTTCTTGCGCATTCTCGTCGCCGAGGCCCTTGAAAATGGACGTCATAGAGTTGTACACCTCGTACACCTGCAGGTCCGAAGAGCCTGAGATCGACGAGGTGGCGTCCTCTCTGCGGTGCATGCGCGCGGCAGGGTTCAGATCGGTGCGATGAGGGAGGCGGAGCAGGGGCGGTGCTGTCAGTGCTACACCACTGGAGCTACCATTGAAAGCCGGCGGCACGTAGCCGCGCGAATTATCGCTCTGCTGCTGTTGTTGATGCTGTTTCCGCTGTTGTTGCTGTCACAGACCACGGTGGTCGGTCCGTAGTTCCGGAAGCAGAACCGGCGCCATACTGCTGCGAATAGTAGTCGGATCGATAAGTGTGGGCAACCTGAGCGAATTCATGAATGAAGACGGCGTCGTGGACCTCATGATTGGCAAAGAAAGGGCCGGTCTCAGCAGGGAGTGCGAGGTAGCCACCACCAGAGAATGGCAGCTGCACACCCCAAACCTTGAAGCACGTATGCCAGCGTTGTGGGGCGCGTGGGTTCAAAGCGACGCCCACGTGAAGATTGCCACCGAGCAGCTGGACGTACACGCGAATCGGGTGGTTCATCTCAAGCGAGCAGCCCTCGAAAAGCTCGGTATCCGCGCCATCGGTGTCAGGCTTCCATTGCTTGGTTCCGTCCGGCACATAAACGTACATATGGGCCACATTTCGCGTTCGAGAGTTGGAAAAGGTGTCGATAATGATGCCAAGCCCCACAAATGTATGCGCAATACCCATGGCATAGCCTAACCTCGGGCAGTCCCACAAAAAGAAGAAGTCCATACCATTGGCAGGGTCATGCGAATCGCGCACGGTATCCAACTCCACGTCGAAGTAGCCGTTGAAGTTTTGCGTATCGGTGGCAATGTCGTTGTAGAACAGCGCTTAATTTGACTGGCTCGCCGACATGAGGAGGACCACGTCGCGGCCGGTGCGGCTGCGCGTGATCATGGTCGTGCCCAGCTGAAACCCGTCGGAGACGGGGTCACCGGCGGCGATGGGCCTCGTTCGGGTGCCGAAAGGAGAGGTCCGGGCCTCCCGCGCCCAGGTAGAGAAACTAGAATAGCTGCGGGTTTTGCTGCTGTCACCACAGCAGCGACGGCAACGCGAGGGCTCTGGCAGCCAGCAGTAGCAGCACGCAAATCGGCGCGAGACGCGGCGTCGACGACGACTCACGGCGGGATGGCGGCGACGGTGAACGAGTGGCGCGCGCGAAAGTTCGGGAGGCTGGAAGCGAGGTCCGTGAGCGAACGGAGGGCGTGGTTTACGGGCGGTATGGCAGGGTGCCAGTGATGACGGGCAACGGCAGCGATCCCACGCGTAAGTGCACGCGGGGGTGGAGCGCGAAGGAGCCTAGCGCAATTGTACTGCACGTACAGCGCGCATAAAATGACTGAAGCGCGCAACATGCGCACATTGGAAGGCGTCGCGCGCCACGTCACATCGACGACGCACAGCTCTGCGACGCGAGACAGCCGCGCGCGGAGTGCGCCGCGCACGGGAATGCGCGCCCTCGCGCGCGTCAGCGAGGCGCTTCAGCTCGAACAGCATGCGCTACGTTTTGGCTGGCGTTGCGTGCAGTGTGTGTTTCAGGAGGTCTGTGGACGCTACCAGAATGAGGCGAAAACGTGCCCGCGGGTGGGGGGGGTCGGTCGTGTTAGGGTAGGTACCCTAACACGACCGGACCCCCCCGCCCGCGGGCATAAAATCGCACATTTTTCAAAAAATCGGCCAAACGTGCCCGCGGGCGGGGGGGTCCGGTCGTGTTAGGGTACCTACCCTAACACGACCGACCCCCCCCGCCCGCAGGCATAAAAAGCACATTTTTTAGAAAACCGGCCAAAACGTGCCCGCGGACGGGGGGTCCGGTTGTGTTAGGGTAGCCACCCTAACACAACCGACCCCCCCCC
>VCMS01000167.1:122410-166806 GCA_022539475.1 Gracilaria domingensis | reverse complement strand
CATCTGTCCCATACTCCGCTATATGTTTTGGATGCCGAGGAGTTTTCCTTCATTCTTGATTGTCTTCAGATGTTTCTATTGAAGGGCAAGTCGACGAAGACAAAGCAATGGAAAAGCTTTGAGGAGGTTCGAGGTTTCTTTTATGATAGAGCAGTGTCTCTGTTCCGCGCGGCTAGAGCAGTGAGGAATGAACTGAACGAGGAAGAGTCCATGGAAGTGTTCCTGAAACGCGAAGTCAGTCTTTCTACTCCATCGAATGAAGATGACGTTGAAGACCCAGACAACAACGCAGCTGTGTATCAGTTCCTTTTGGGACAAGTTGTGAACTTCAACACTTTGCCGCGTGTTCGGAGCAGGACGAACTCAATTAGAACTGCCACGACTTCCGTTCAGAATCGATTGCGGACGATGCTCAAGGTAATTCCGCCCCCTGCACCAGTGAAGCAGTCCGTGACAAAGAGGAGGACTCCCGCTGCTGCTGCTGCAACATCTGACAGTGAAGAAGGGGAGCCGCGAAGAAGTGCACGAGAACGGGCGCAGGTGAGTTATAGGGAAATCGAACACGGCCGAAATCGAGGTGCCATAGAAGTTCTGGATAGCTCTGAAGAAGAACAGCGGGCTCCGCCGAGGAAGAAACGGAGAAAGACTTTCACACAACAGATGAGATCTACTCTGAACAGCATGACACCGGATGACCTGATGTCTCAACTAAATGAACATGTGCTGAGAGGAAGGTCGATGAAGGTTCAGTTCGTGGCATTGGGAGAGGGAGCGAATGCAGAGAACGCAGGCAGTTCTGCATTTGTGGATGACGAAGAGCTTCTTTCTGTGACAGTTCCACGGGTTGTCACCGTCGAGAAAGATGCTGCGCCAGACGATCAGCAAGAGACAGGTGGGGGGTCATTTGATGACGAGTTACCTACAGCTCTTCCGGAATCTGAGGAGCACGGACTTGTTCGAGGTGACCCATATGATGGCCCACTGAACCCATCATGGTGCGGGTATGCCAGGCTGAGACCGCAGGAATGGCAAGGGAAGAACGTAATTGAGCACAAGGACCCCTGGCTCAGAGTCATTCACTTGCCGAAGGGACATAGGTCGGAGCTGCTAAGTGTCTCGAATCTCAGAGATGTACACCATCTTGTCTTTTGGCACGCTGCAAGGGCTGAACATCGCCTACGGGCGGAGACATTTGGTATGCAGTATCCTCGTACTCGACCGACAGGTATGGATGATGAAGAGGTGCTGTGGGTTGCTGCGAAGGAGCATGACGAATTTGGGCAAATGTTCTTCGCCCGAATGCAAGCTGAGCTAAGGCAGAATGGATATTGCGTGCTTGATGGCTTTGCGACGGATAATGGTGTCCCTAAATGGGAGGAGTTGGAAGAAGTTCGGGAGTTCGGAGATGTGTCGGGGAAGTTGGTGGACTTCTTCGAGAATGAGTATGGAGCGATGCCGGATATACGGAAAGGAGAGGAACAGAAGTCGTTTGTTCAAATAATCAACGATGATAAAGGATGGAAGGACGGTAGCGATGGACCATTTGAGGGGAGAGTGATGTCGACACGTTGGGGTACGGTGGAGAAGCCGGAGGATAATGAGGAGCTCAGGTGGGTTGTAAGGTCGCGTGCTTTACTTGATGTTCGAATGGGTACAATTGCTGCGGCTTTGGGACTATGGGACAATGAAAGGGAAGCTGTGAAGATGTACACTCCGAAAACTGGTGGTCGATTTCTGGGGACGACGAGAAAGTGCAAGCGCCAGACGCTGCACACCGACTTCAGTGGTCTGGTTACGAAGGAAACAATGAATACTGGCAACCCCGGATACTTTGTAATGGCCTCTGGGAAAGAGGGCTTTCCTCTCTGGGTGAGCGCTGGAAGCCATCAACTGGTGGGGATGAACAACCAACAGTTGCGAGTGATGTCGGAGGTGTATCCAGCGAAGAAGATAATCATCCCACCGTACTCTGTATTCGTGGGCCGTGGTGATGTGACACATGCTGGAGCAAGTGGGAAGGACAAGGTGGATAGGCCCGAGTCTATGGATTTGCTGGTTAGATACCACATGTACATGGTACCAGAGGGCTACGCACTACCTGATGCTGTTCATCGGGTGCGGGATTTCCGACCCACGTTTGTCAATGGTGACGAGGAGGAGGAGGCGGAGGATGAACTGTTGTCCGATAAGGAGGTTGGGGCGGTTGACATGGACGAAGACCAAGTGGTCGTGGAGATTGGTGTGGAAGCGGACGCCGGTAGAACCGAAGTGCTCGAGAGTAGTAGTGATGACGATTTGCCAATAATGAGGCTGCGAGCGCCTCGAAGTGGATGAGAATGAGATGATTAGTAAATTATGTGTGTCTTGCGAGTATTAAGAGTAGTATACTATTACAAGGCTATACATATGAACATAGAAAAGGTGCGGCAGGCTGGTAATTGAACAAATGTCATACGTCTTTGGTCCAGTTGCGTCTAATTGCAACATGCCAAATGCTCGGTATCGTTAACATCATTGGTGGCACCATTCAATTCGCAATTGAACATGTAGCGTCCTAACACTTCTGAAACTGCACTTAAGGTTGCTTTTAAGAGAAGTATATGCAGTTCCTGTCTATGCGGTACTTGTGGCAGTATGGTGACTGTATCAGGAAAAATGGCAGAGGAACAGAGAGACTTGGCGGAAATTTCACCAAATACCTTGTCTAAGTTCATATATGCCAATGGTTACGGTATATTAAGTTCCGTTGATGGAACGTTGAGAAGAGAAGGAGAGTCAATTCCAGAAGAAGTTGTGAAGTGTATGAAGTTCATTGACGAACGTGTTGGTTTCGGACTTGTCACAGGGGGTGATGTGGGCGACGTGGAGGGGAAAATGGAAGGACTCGGAGACTATAAGTTTGGTGTCTCGGCGAATCATGGAGCTTTCATGCGTTTCTCTGACGAGAGGGAAATTAAGGGTGCATTCAATGATCACACCCTTGACCACACTGTTGACGGACTACTGTTCCTGGCAAGGGATTTGAATAGGAGGCATGGTATTGTGAATGATGATGACAAGGGGTTCGTGGAGACCAGAAGTGATAGTGGCCTTCCCAATTTCGTGTACAACAAACTGTGGCAGTGGAAAGAAGAAGTGGATTCTGCTATTGGGGACCTGTTGCAGAAGATGGATGCGTTTGTTATCTATCCCGGCGATAAAAGTTGCGAAATTGTGGACAAGCGATACACAAAAGGAAGCGGAGGAGAAAATCTTGTGGATAATGAACCGAGATTTATTGATACGGATGACGTCGTGACGTTCGGAAGTGCTTTGAGCGACGGGCCTTTGCATGAGGTAGGCGTGTACGGCGTTCACGTCAAAGAAGATTGTATCCCGCGTGGAGTACACAACCTGTTCGAAAGCGTGGAGGATGTACATTCGACAATTATGTTGGTGGCTCTGTTGTACGGCTACGAGGAAAAGCAGCACGATAAAAACCACCATGAATCATAGAAGGGTATTGAGATATATACGACACTTTTATTACTGAGATCTCATATCATAGCTAAGTATTACAGGCATCGTAGCACTGGAAACAAATTCCAAGAGCATTTCTAAACCATTGACACTTGCATTTTCTGTACCCGTACAGTTCTGCCACCCTTCTGATGGTCTCATGCACGTCCTCCACCCCATCAACAAGATATGTTACCGCTGGTGGAGGGTCGTCTCCCTTCACATGAACTGCGAGGGTTGCCATTTCATATAGAGGACCATCATTGGAAGCATTCCCGAAAGCAACGATTAAATGTGTGTCGAACTGGGGGTCGTTTTCAACCAAGGCTAGCGCCCCACTATTTTTCGTGAAACGAATGTCCCCTATGTCACAGTTTTCATCTTGAGGGTACGCAACCAGGTTCGGAAAGGATGTCAACACTTTTGAAATACCGGAGTTAACTTCTGTTTTCCACTTCGACAGTCCATTGTACGTGAAGTTAGGGAGTCCACTGTCTTTTCTAGTGCTCACCACTGCTTGTTGACGCTCTTCGTGAAGTCCGTGCGATTCATTTAAGGAGAGTGCAAGTCTCTCAAGTTCGGCTGCACATCTTTCGTAACCTTCCCTGTCAAGGTCCTGATCAATTTCGGTACCATTGGATAATCTCACCCGTGCGCCTTGGTTTCCAGAGATGCCAAAAGTGTAGCCACCCAGGTGCTCCATGAAACTCTCGGCATCCTCTATATCTCGCCCAGTAGCAATTCCGAAACCAACGCGTGCGTTGATGTACTTCATGCATTTGACTGTTTCGGCAGGAATGTTCTCCCCAGCTCTTTTCAGAGTACCGTCAACATCACTAATCACGGCGTAGCCATTTTCGAATATTTCGTTAGCCAGCTGCTGAGGAGTTACTTCTTGGGCTCTAACTTCCGAGTTATACATGTTTTGAAAGCTTTCGAAAGGGTTCGTTTTGCAAATGGGTGTGGGTATAGGAATGAGAAGGATGTGATTGATGTTCACAAGGTGTTTCGTAGTATACAAAGAGTCTAAGAACGACCATATACGGGTATTGTAGTACTGTTTTAAAACGTTACTAGGAGGAGAAGTTTTTGCATCGATTTGAAGTAAAGAAAGGATGATTTAGTCATAAATTATATGTACGGGTTCAAGTGGGTAAAGAAAACTGTAAATATCTTTAACATGAGCTTAGAAATCAAGAAGAGTAAAACAACCTCCATTATGGGTTGAAACCCATAAAAGGTTTACCTTACTTTATACGGGTGCCCCAAGTAATGCAAACGCTTAGTTCTTCAGAAATATCACAATTTTTGTACTTGTTTCGTTACTAGTATCGTGCACTTTAATGATATGGAATGACCATTTTCTATCTAGCAAAGTCTTAGCGAAGTATTAGTGATAAGGATGTAGGATTTAAAGGGGCATATTTGAACCACAGAAGGACGAACAATATAAGTAATGTAATAGGAACAGGTCATTTCGATAAAGTAACTTTTATGTTTAACTATCTCTAAAAGGTTTACAACACCGAAAAGTCATGTGTTCTAACCTCAAAGCTGGGGGAATGGGGAGGGGGATAACTTTTCCTTAACAACGTTGACGTAGTTTGTATGAAAAGGAGCGGGGTCACCGCCTACAATGTTTCTTTCTTGGCGGGAAAAGTCGTAGAAGTACGCGTTCCTAAACTGAAAGTCGGAGAAAGAAGTAGGGAAGCCAATGAGAGTTTTCCCATATGCAAGAAGTCGCCCAACGGTCTCTTCCAGGTTGAAAGTAGTACCTGTCTTAAGCGAAACTATCTTCAACAGCTCTTTCATTATTGTGAGCACAACCGTACTGCACTCCGTAGCGACTACGTCCATAGGAATGAGACCTCTTGAGGCCCCGACGATGTTGAACGCTGATAGCCACACGAGCTTCTCATAATAGCTTACGAGAAATGTGTCTTCGTCGACAACCCCGCAAGTGAGACCCATAGACCTAAACCTGTCTGCAACGTTGGAGGCCCACTTTCCTGTTGCGACAGTGAGACCATCCGGACTTTGAGGAGTGACACCATCCTGCGGAGCTGCGTTTCTTGAGGGGACACCAACGTATAGGACAACTTTTGAACATTTGTCCACACCGAGCTTCGAAAGCAATGGTATGATGTCTCCATTCTGGAAGAAAACGAGATTCTCTCTGAGCGAATAAGGGCAAGCCTGAATTACGGTCTCCAGGGTGTTCGTTCTTCCACAAACTAGTATCGGTACATCAGAAAGATGAGAGGTAGCAGCCATGCTGCAGAATTCGTGTGCGGAAATGACCGTATCTTCTTCGTTCGCCAGCATGGTACCTATACGCCCCCTTCCAACAATAACGGCCCGAGTCCTTCGGGCGGGAGATGAGGCCTGAGGGACGTCAGAGTATCTGGGACTCGGAGGCGGAGTCGGAGGCATGTCGGACTGGGAGTTCATTGCAAGTGTTCGATTGTTTTTGTGTGACGATAAAAAGGGAAGATGGGGCGGAGAACTGCTGGGGTAAAGAGTGATACGTAAGTACAAACGGTTGGGAAGCGCAGAACGGGAACATGGTTCACTTTGTGAAAGTGAGCGAAATGTATGATATGTGATTGTACTGAATGAATGATAGGCCTTGTATGAGACGACAAGCCACAAAGTGTGATGATGTTTTATGAAAGGTAGGTGGAAGAGTAGAAAGTGTGCAATGAATGAAACTGATTTCGAACCTGAGTTGTAAAGTAGTTGTAAAGTACGATTTACGGGGAGCTTGAATACAGGATGAAAGGAGCCATTTTGGCTTCATAAATGACGTGAACGGGTTTTATAGCTTCACTCGGATTGCCATAATTAAAAGGATGGAGTTGGATTGCGCCCGAATACGTCTATAAAGGTCGTAGAAGCACTTATGAAGGAAGGAGTTGTAGACATGTTATTGTTGATGACGGTGGAGCCAGGGTTTGGAGGACAGGCGTTTATGGAGGGTGTTCTTGATAAGGTGCGACATGCAAGGGAGTTGTACCCAAGAATAGGGATACAGGTGGATGGAGGTATTGGACTGAGTACTGTGAAAGCAGTAGTGAAGGCCGGTGCAAACATTTCAGTTGCAGGATCTGCCATCTTTGGCTCGAGTAACCCAGCTCATGTCATAGCTGGTTTTCGAAAGGTTGGTTAGAGATAGTAGCATAAATTTATTGTTTATTACATTGTTACCTTTACGTGTTATCACGACTATATTCTCCGTCTCCATTGGAGATGTATTTCTCTTGTATGACAACCGGGAAAGGATGTGAGAGAACATAAATATATCCCCAGTGGACGCTGAGAGGGAGGATGAACTACTCTACGTGCTATCATTGTTACCCATCCGGTGTCGAGTGGTGACATATTCTTTTTTTGTCACAACCCACAAAGGATGTGACGGAAGAAGAACATGCCCCCAGTCGAGACAGAGGGTGAGCAACTCTAAGTACAATCACTAGTCCCTAGCTTGCCTCCACTGGCAATATCTTCCTGTTTTGCTATAACCATCGAGTGGGGTTATGGTGGAAGAGAAAAATATCGCCGGTCGAGGCGAGGTGGGTGGGGACTATGTGAAGAGGGGACAGAGAGATGGCGCTTAAATAGTGGAAGGTGCGGAGGTGTACAGTGGATGTTTTGGCGGGAAATGGGATGAGGGAAACAGGGACAATCATGGTGCTGGATATAGCCCGTGTGGTTGGACAGTGGGGGTGGACAGCACAGTTTAGCTCGATTGCACTGTATCGCAGCGGAAACTTCGATCCAACTACTACTTCTTCTTCTGAATATGTCGAACGGATACGTGAAGGATGAGGAGCTGTGGGTGCTGTTGGAGGGGAAGGAGGTACCGCAGACGCCGTCACCAAAGCGGGAAGAGGACGTGATTACGGCGGCTGGTCGGATGTCGCAGAAGAAGGAAGTGGCTGAGGAAGGAAAGAAGTGTGAGGCGAGGAGAGGGGATGGTGATGAGGTGGAGAAGGGGGTAGAATTGGAGGTGGAGGGGGTCGCAATGGAGAGAAGGGGTGCGGTGCATCTGAGTCAGTTAGAGGTTGGAGACCAGATAGAGAGTGGGGGCGGAGAGGGTGACAGGGAGATGCGGTTTGTGGGGGAGATGAAGGCGAGGGTGGGGATGTTGGGGTTGGTGATGAAGGAGCAACTGGACGATGGAATTGTGGAGATTGTAACGGAAATGGGCGGTGTGGTGCTGAGTGGGGGTGGTAGTGGTGTTTCGGTTGAGGCGATTTCGAGCTTGCGGAATTCGTTGTCGGTATTGGGAGTGGAGATGAGAAATCATGTGTATGGGATAGTGGAGTGTGCGGGAAGGGAGGTTGGAGAGTTGCGGGAGGAGAATAGGGTTCTGAACGAGAGGTTGGACGTGCTGGAGAAGGAGGTGAAGGAGCTGTGCAAGAGGCAAAGATTGGTGGAAGAGGAGAGGGTGAAAGGAGGTGTGGAGCGAAAGACGGAGAAGGGAAGTGTGGGAAGGGTGGCGGTGCAGAAGGGGTCTCCTGTGACACCGAAGACAAAGGGTGGTGGGGTTGGGGATGGGAAGAGCCGTCTGAAGAAGAGGCGTAAGGAGATGAAGAAGGTGGTGGAGGAGGTGCCGCGGGAGGGAGTGGGAGCTCCGGTGGTGACTGGGTTTAGGAGTGCGGCGGAGGTAGCGCGGACTGCGAAGGGGATTCTGAGGGGACAGGAGGAGAGAAGGATGGGAGGGATTTGAAGCCGTTTTGGGGCGAGGCGGGTATACGAGAAGGGGGAGAGTTGTGCACCTGACTTCTACAAAATGAACGCGTGATGGGCGAGAAATGCGTAAATAGCGGGGGTGGTGTGGACTGGGAAGAAGTGATGGGATGATTGAGGTGGGATGAGTTGCGATTGGCATTGCAACATGGGAGAAAATGGAAACGCAAACTAGCACGGGTGCAGTTTTGAGAGAGGGTCGCGGAAAAGAGTGAATGGGGTGGTGCGGCGAAGTAGAACCTCTACAAAAACTAGGGGACCCAAGCACTAAACTGCGCGAAATGGAATTTAATATTCCAAAATTTCTTAATTTTTGAGTGCCAGCCTCTGCTACCCCCTCGCGCGCCCCAAATAGCCCCAAAACTAGCTTAGTTTCCAAAGCGAACAGACTATATTCCACTTTGCAGAACACAGACGAAAACAGTACTTCATTCTGTTTGCTCGTAAACATCTGCCACTTTTCGCGCAAATGTTGGAGTGACTGAGACGGGTTGTGCTTCTTTTGTCTGCATGTAATAGCTGGCAACTAGATTTCAAATCTGCAGTATTGACTGCTTTGACACATGTGCAGCAACAACGGCACCTGCAGTCTTTAAAGCAGGGCATGAAACCATAGTTGTACAGATCGGCAGAAACAGCGAAATAAAAGACAGCAGTAACAAGTTGAGCACCATCAACATTTCTGATTTCACTACCTTCGAGACTAAAATCATGGCGTCATCTTCAGGTTCTTGAATAATTTTGAGGCATGAATTCAAGCATGACAGTAAAGGGCTTTTCAAAAAAGGTACCCATATAAGCTTGCTAATTTATATGCGCCATTCCGCATCTAACACTTTCTTCTTTGCAAGAATCTTTTGTATGTCAGCTATATGGTGAAGTGTTTTTGTTGTGTTCGGCTGTATGGTTTTTCGCTGGAAGTCGAAATTGCACCCTCAGAAGAGAATGGTAGATTCAGTGACTGTGGTCAAGGGGCTGGATTTTGATGGCTTGATGGGGAGCTTGTTTGCTTGCAGTACTGTTTGCATGATTTGGTAGAGCGTTAGTAGCTTTTGCGGTGTCCATGTGTTCCCAAGGAGAGCAATGTCGTCAATTATATGGAGAAGTGTAGTGCAACGCTCATGTATGAGGAATTTCGCTGGACTTAGTCATAATTCCCGTTCACGGGTTTGTCTAGTATACACCAGTATATGAGTAGTAGTAACTAGTGTTTGCCATCAAGATGGTTTGAACACGTAGGACACGGTAGAGCTGATCGGAGGTTGGCCACTACACGTGGGCGTTTGCCACAATTAGTGGGATGTTTAGTTAATATTATTTATTAATTTTAGTGAGAACGCTACTTAGTTCGACGGCGTCGCCGCCGTCGCACCAGTTACCTGCCCCAACCAGGGTGACCCTACTTGAAGGATCTTGGCTCTAGCCACTCTCGCCTTCGGCGGTGCACAACTCCTTACCGGAGGGACTCCCCGTTGTCACGTCGCCGCTATCCACCCTTCGTCCCCGCAGAACCCAACTTTGGGAGTGTTATAACCATCTGTTGTCGCGTTCGACCCTGTATAGGGAATACCACGGCGATACGCCGTACCTCTCTTACCCCTCTCTCTCTTCTCTCTCTATTTCCCTTTCCCTACTCTGTGATCTCGTCCCTCTTTCGAGGCTGCTACACTCGAGTGCGAGTCACCCTTCCCAACTCAACTCTCAACGCCCCGTCTTGACGGTCTGGTCCCGGTCTTACACCCAGCTAGTTGTGCCATTCCAGAGAGGCTCTGTTCACTGGGTTGCCCTCAGTAGAGGAAGATCCCGAACATCTTCGTGGTGTTTCCTGCTCGCAGGCATTGCACTACAAAGTGGTCTCCCGACTTAGAAGACAGGAAGTTTGACGCACTTTTGTGCACCCTCTTTGAGGTTCGTTTTCTTTTGGAAGTTCCCGTGTAACGGTTGGATTGGATACCGATGTCTCGGAAGCCCTCCGATGCGGAGCCTGCGATCACCCGCAGTCGTTCCACCAACGGTGGTAATCCGACGGATGGTCGGCCGCCTTCGAGGATACCAGTTCGCGATGGATCTACCCTGGGTAACAGGCCGTCCTCGCCGACGTCTAACCCACCGGCGCGCCGGACACTTCCTTTTTCCGCGTTGATCCCTCTCACTGATAGGGTTGCCCCGGCATCTGCCGTCGCCGAACCGGCTCCTGCCAGGCAAGTCAGGGCTACCGCCGAGGCGTCTCAGTCCCGTCGGGAGAGGGTTGACAACCCCCAGGGTACAACCCTGGAAGAGCAGGTTCGCATGCTGCGAGCTGCTCACAATTCCCTTATGGGAGCCCATGATTCCCTCGCGGGAGAAGTCCGGACTCTCCGGGAGGAAGTTCGCACATTTCCTGTGAAGGATGTCGCAGACAATCTCTGTATCCTACGGTCGGATGTCAACTCCGTGCTGGAATGCATTGAAGGACCCGCTGCCTTCGTGGAAGGAATTGAGACCCGATTCGATCGGATTCGAAGCCGTCTGGAGACGTTGGAGAAGGCCGCTATCGCGGAACTCGCCACGCCGGCGGAGCCGGTCCAAGTGTCGCATCGCAACAAGAACACCGGTCGGGACAAATCTCGCCGCAGGCGGAAGGTCAAGGAGGACAATCAGTACTCCGACTCGGACTCGAGTTCGTCAGACGACGCACCGGATGTTCCGGATGGTTCGGACTCATCCGATTCCTCATCCGACAATGGTCGTGCAGCGCGCTCATCACGCTCTAAGCGGTCGTCGGCCACCCAAGGTGTTGTTCGTACCCGGTCGAAGGGACGGAAGCACTCCGGGCTGAAGGAGCTGAAGCCGACGAACCCGATGTATCCGAAGTTACTTTCATACCGGTACTACCGTTTGGAGGATTCCTCATTGGATCGCACACCCCGTGGGACTGGTAAGGTGAAGGACTGCATCTGCCGTATGCAGCTCTCACTGCGTAACCAGACATTTTCTGGAAGCGACCCAGTCCTGGTGCTTGATTTTCTCGCCCGTTTCGTGGCGGAGGCCGATGTTCTCGGGATGAACGAAGGCCAGGCCTACATTGCGTTACCGTACTTCTTACGGGGAGTGGCCGAAGACCAGTTCAACTCTGTAAGAGGTTCATCTCGTGCCTTTGAAGGAGGGGTTACGTGCTGACCGGAAGCGGTCCAGTACTTGCTGCGCTCCTACGCCACCAACGATGCAATCGGCACGGCCATCCTGGCACTCCGGGACACACGGCAGAATTCGGGAGAGACGGAAACCGATTATTCGGTACGCTTGAACAAGGCTTTCCACCGTTGTGGTAATGTCTACCCCGCATGGGAACGTTTTACAATGTTCGTCGACGGCCTTGACCCGGCCATCAAGACCTTGGTCGCCCGCTACCCCGAGGATAAGCGGAAGATCACTTACCTGGAGTTAGTCCAGTACGCTCGAGTGGAGGGTGATGCACTTCGTGCACGAGGTTCTGTTCCCAGGTCGAAGTCCGCCAAGGCGTTGATGATGGAGACTGGGTCCCCATCTTTGTCGCTGCTAGCGAGCGAGGCCTCCACAAGGGAGTATGACAACGTCCAGTTGGCCCAGGAGAGCCCGAGTTCCATTCCAACTACGGAACGACTGTCGACGACGGATGCTTCTTTCGACACCGCTCGGGACGGTACACTGCTTTGCGCAGATTCCAACCGTGTGAACGGACCAAGGATTCGGTATGCGAACGGAGCAACCCATTTTCAACGGCCTGGATGGAAGGAAACCCGCCCCAGGGTAGGATTCACCGAATCTCGGAATGGTACCCCGCGCTCGGGAATGGCAACGCCGATCTGTCATCTTTGCTATACGCATGGCCACATCTCGCCGCAGTGCCTCCTCTCGATGAGGGATATCCCCATGGTCACGGTGAACTATGAAGCTTTGACTCCGGAGGAGAAGAAAACCGTCCCTATGACGTCGTACTTGCGTGCGAAGACGGACTTCTCTCACGCTGTCGCAGCACCACCGCCGCAGCGGAATGTCCAAGCACCGCCTGGGCATGCAAACCCTCGGCCTGTTGCCTAACCCCATACTGCTAACGCGGGACCCCGCGGCCAGCGAGTCCAAGCACTCGTTGCCGAGGAACCTGAGCAGCCGCCGCAGGCGGAAGTTCAGGGAAACTGAACGAGGGAGTCTTCCTTTCGGGAGAGGCGTCCTCAGAGTTGAGGCTGTTGACGCCGGAGGCGTCGTTGCCTCGCTCCCCGGTGAAAGTCCTCTCGAGTAAAGACGCCGCAGACGTGGATTCGGAGCACCTCGGTGTTCTGCGTCGACCGTGGATACGGGTAAGGAATAACCGGATCCCGGACCGAATCATGGTGATGGCCAAGCGAAACTATAAGCTGTACGCTGACCTTGGCCTGAGCCCCCAGTTTATGGTGCGTTATCTGACTGTATTAGACACAGGTGCAGGTCCGAACTTCATCGTGGAGTCCCTTCTCACACCGCAATTGCGGGAACGTATCCGCCGCAGCGTGCTTCCTGATGTCGCTGACGCGAATAACAACCCGTTAACAACGGTGGGAACAATCGACTTAGTCGTGCGTTTGGGAACTTCCGTGGTGAGAGTCGACTTCATTGTTTGTCGGTCATTGGCTGCCCCAGTCATTTTGGGTTGCGATTACTGCGACAGGTTTGTCGATGCAATCAGGCCCTGCCTCAGGCGTGTAGAACTTGACGATGGTTCATCGGTACCGATCGTCCGTCGTCCGCTGAAGCGGTCATCGCGGGAGCAAGTTCCACTTCCTGCTGCGCAGGCCCCGGTACCGGCGTCGCGCGAGTCCACCAAGCTCCGCGCCGTTTCGTCGATTTGCATCCCGCCTGAGTCTCAAGTTATGGTGTCAGTTAATTCCCGTCAACACGGTCTTCGGGTCATTCAACCACTTACCTCGTTGTACGAGAAGTGCCAACTCGCTGTCGCGAATGGTGTTGTGCAAGTCACACCGGATACTCTGTTTCGGATACTCCTTTCCAACCTTGGCAGCACCCCCCAGTATCTGGTGAAGAACCAAGTCATTGAGTCTGTGACACCGCACCCACTCGCAATGCTTCCAACAAAGATGACGGCTGCCGATGTCCTCGGACTAGTTACCTCCGAAGAGGACGTCGCCTCATCTAAGGAGGGGGAGGGAGCTGCAATTCCTGCTGCTTCCGCGGGCACCAATACCGTCGCAACGGAGAAGAAACCGACTGACTTGGAACCACACCCTGTGTCAGGAACAGAAGAGCGCAAGCCCACGAGCTACGACAAAGTTGACCCCTTGAAGGCGCTTGAGGAACTTGACCTCGGTCATGTACCGGATTCGCACCGTGAACGTCTAAGAGACATGTTACGGGAGTTCACCCCAATGTGGGATGGCTCTCTCGGAGAGATAAATGCAACGGAACAGCGTATCGATTTGTTCCCGAACACGCGTCCGGTTTCACAACCCCCTTACAGGGCAGGACCGAAGGATTAGGAGGAAGAACAGTTCCAAGTGGACAAGATGCTCCGCGCAGGTGTCATCGAACTCGCGCAATCGCCGTGGGCATCCCCAGTGGTACTGGCTCTCAAGGCCGACGGAACCTGGAGGTTGTGTGTCGACTATCGCCGGCGCAATGCCGTGACGGTAAGAGACGCTTACCCAATCCCTCGTATGGACGAGTGTATCGATTCGCTCGGTGACACTACCGTGTTCACGGCATTGGATGCCAATTGGGGATCCTGGCAAGTCCCCGTCAGGGAGGAAGACCGCGATAAGACTGCGTTCCTGTGCCACTCGGGCTCCTACCGCTTCAAGCGGATGCCTTTCGGCTTAACCAACGCGCCCGCTACGTTTCAGCGTGCCATCGACATCTTGCTGAGCCGCTTCAAGTGGCGGACCTGTCTCGTCTATCCTGACGATATCATCTTGTTTTCCAGTAATCTGGACGATCATCTCACCCATGTCAGGGACGTGATGACCACTCTGCGTGATGCAGGAATAACCCTGAAATTGAGGAAGTGTGAATTCTTCACCGACACCGTCAAGTACCTTGGACATATTACCTCTGTGTTCTCGTTTTGCTAGTTAGCAGTCCAAAAATGCTAGTTTCGAAATGCTAGTTTTTCATATGTTAAATTGCACTTTCTGTACTTTCCATTCGGAAGAAAAACTAGAGAAAACTACGACTAATGAATGATTCCGAGGTGTGCCAAAGTATGCTATGTTTTTGATACTAGACATCTAAAACTAGCAAGTATGAAAGATGGCAGAACCGTACTTCCAGTCCTCCACAATTGCTAGTGTTCTAGGTTCTGGGCTTCCCATGTGGTCCGTTGGTGGACCACCCGAATGAGCTCGCTCACCTAATTCGTACATCGCTCGCATCGAACTAGGTCAGCAACAAATAAGATCGCAGTAAGAGTCTAAACCGTTACGTATTTCACGTACCTGTAGGGAACTCGCAAGATCTGGAAGATATTGTGTCGCAGAGAAGTGCCATGATCAGAGATCGCATCGCACTGGTCAGGCCCATGCCATGGCACTTTCCTGACTTCTCCAGTGCAACACTATCCAAATCTAGTGTAGACTTCACGCCGGCCGCAAAGTATCGGCTCAAAAATTTAGGAATGTTTTCAGTTTTTTACACTTCCTTCTCTCCTCGACGTACCCATATCATATCGTGATGTACGTAAACCATCACGTGCATGGCGCCGATTCGACTCTCTTTATATTATCCCCCACACGGTACGGCAACAATTTCTTACAAGTTGCAACTACAAGTTGAAACACTGCACCTTAGACCTCCGCTCCTCACCTCCAACGTTCCACCCAACCGCCTCCTCCCCCCCACCCCCCATCTCCCCGCCCTACTTCATCATGTACATATGTTGCTTCCCCCGCTGCGCCTTTCACACAGACTCTATCGTCTCCCTTGCGCAACATCAGAAACGATGCAGCCACCGGCATGACCCAAACTCTTTTCTCACTCCTACGGCCCCCCGCGGTTCCCTCTTCCCCCCCCCGAACGAAACGTCGCCGACTCAGCAGTACAAAACCCCCTCTCTCTTCTCCCTCCAACCGCCCCTCCGATAATGTAGCACTCGCCACTGACGAACCGTATGAAGAACAGCAGCTCTCTATCTCCGTACGTTCTTCTGACGCAGCACATTTAGCTACACCACAACCCCCATTCAATTCTCAGTCCCTGTCCGTAGGTTCCGGTCATGCCCTCTCTCCGCATGCTCCAACTGATGACATTCACAATCTCGTCACATACATTTCCTTCATCGCCACGAAACTTGGAAAGCGCTCCGCAGACGAGCTTCTCAACATTCTCAGGCAGTCCAACTTTCCCCCCTCTCTTTTCCAAACTTCCATCACCTCCGCTTCTGAGTGTCTCAAACTACACTCCAAAATCTTTGAAGATACCGTGAGCTCCATGGGCTTCACCTCCACCACCATTCACGATAACGACCGTCAGTTCTCTGCCACCCTCTATGTCAAGGGCCCCATTCAAGTCCTTCAACAACAACTTCGGCTAGCATCCCATGAGAACTCCTTCTTTCACCCAATTCACCACGCCTCCCGCACAGAAACCGACGCATTCGCGCATCTCATGGCCTCCAAACTCGGACATGACGTCGTTTCCGCTCTGAAAAAGCACATCGCACATTCTCCAAACCCAGGAGTCATCTGGCATGATCCCACCACTACTGGTATAGACTCCTTCATCGGCATGCTTCAACTTTACTCCGATAAGTCCTCCACCACGCTAAAACACTCCTCTGTCACATCATACCCCCTCCATATTACGTTTCTCAACTTCAAGGACTCTTTCCGCAGAAAATGTATCACACACCACCACACTCTCGTCGGCTACATTCCCACTTCCTTTACATCCTTCTCCCCCGATTCTTCCTCCACCGACACCGACTCTTTGGAAATTGGCGCCTTGTTGTCGAACATAACTCGCGTTGTGCGCATGGAGCTCGTCCAGAAGTCCTTGGAAACTATCCTCAAACCTCTGTACGACATATGCAAAAAAGGCTTCCCCTTCAGAGATGCCAAGGGAGTCCTTCGTCAGTGCCATCCCATCATCGCTAACTATAGCGCTGACATTCTCGAAGCAAAGGACATTCTCGCTGTCCTCCACGGCACGAAACCAAACAAACCCTGTCATAGATGCCTTATCCCTCGTTCACATCTCAACGTCTATCATTCCATTCGCAACGAGCGAACTGTATCCCACACCTCTGCAACGAGAAAGAAACACCAAGATCTACCTGCCGGCGCTGAACAGTCTCTGCTCTCTCGCAGACCTCGAGTGGCAAGGATCCTGAAAAATGAAGCTGTTCGACTACTCCAAACCACCTCCTTATCCACTTACACGTCCTTTCTCGAATCATTCCCTATGCTCAGTGTCTCCGAGCTACTCACTCCCTACTTAATCTTCTCCTTCGAGCCCCTTCATAACTTTCATATCGGAATCTCCAAACTCATCAAACTCGCCTCGATTGAACGCCTCAAGTCCGATTCGCTTCACACTTTTGTTGGTTCTCAGGGAAACCCGAGGTCTTTCAAGACCGTTCGAACTTCTATTCTAAGCCACGCCAACGCCATTCTCGCCGACATTGAGCGCTCTTATCCGGCACCCGGACTTCATATAGACTTCTCCACATCCGAAAAAGGAAAATCTCTCAACGGTTTCTTCACGACAGACGGCATCAGGGGTATGTTGGAAGCCAAGGACTACCGTTTCCTTGACATGGTCTTCCCTTTCATTGGCGCTTTCTTTGACCGCTGTTGTGGTGAGGAATCCTCCGCCCCTATTACCACCGTTTTCACATCTTACATTGACCTTGTCAACAACGTCCTTCGCTACAATACCACTCCAGAATGGGCGGAGCACCGCATAGATGCGTTGGAAACTATGATCAAGAACTTCAAGTTTCACACAGTCTCCATTCTCGGCCCGTACCAAGCCTCCAACTTTCGTACTCTTAAGTTCCACCTCCTTGATCACATTATTCCAGACATACGGCGATACGGAGGCCTGCACTTCGGCGATGCAGGCGTGTACGAACATGCTCATCTTCTCTTCAAGAACCACTATCGTCGAACTTCTCGAAGGCGAACTACAGATCATAAGGAAACGGTGAACGCCATTCAATAGTCGCAGGACTATTTGCAATCCCTTTTGGTCAGAAGTCACTTCTCTGTCTCCTCCAACTCTCGCACCCCTTCCATCAACCACTTTCCGGCCATGGTTTGCGACCGTAACTCCTTCTCACTCTTTGACATCATCACAGCTGACAAGTACCTACGATCGCATCCACATGTATCTTCTTCGGCTCTGGCAGAACTTTTCTCGACAAACACACTGCAGTTCATCAACCAAATATCTCGCGACGCTCTCACCTCCTTCCGCACTCTTTGTGTAGAAAATATTTAACAGCTGAAGAACCCTCAGGACATTAAACTCACTGTCGTTAATTCTGCATACGTTCTTAGCGACTTCTGCCCCTCTGTCGATGATTACGATCGGGGTCTTCGATGCATAAGACTGAGGAGGCCCGATGTACAACTATGTGAACGCATCTTCGCTACGACCTCCTTCGGACCTTCCAAGTTGTCTAAGTTCTCCACGGTTCTCGTGCACGGGACACCCCCTCCCAACTGTACGTTTTCCACAGCGTGGGTATGCAAAGTATTTGTATTGCTTCGCGTCAGAGACAAGACCTTAGATAACTCTGAATCGGAGCTCGCTTTCGTTCGTTTCTTCGAAGTGACAGAGCCCTTGGATAACGTGGATGAAACTCTGAACCGTATATCACTCCGTTAGGCCACCGACGACGAGCATGATCACACCGTGCATCCAAGTACATCAAGGATGAAACGTCGTTCTGCTACGGTCTCTCCTTGGTTCGGGCTTATCCCGTTCTCCTCAATCAAAGACTTCATACACGTCATTCGCCAAAACTACCCTGCCCGACCATTTCTACCTCCCCTTCACTGGCCATTACATCGTTTCTACATTAACAGATTCTATCGTAACCCTCGAGCCCACATTCATCATACTCGTACTACGTAACATTCTTAACATACACTGTTCATGTACTTTAGATATTCTCCTCATCGTCTTCCATCTCTTGCTCATCGTCCACGCCTCCCCCATCTCGTTCTCTACTTTGTTCCCAGACATTCGGATTACAATCGATCACATTATTATCTCGGATTTGATCGATTGCTCTTATAGGGGAGTATACGCGATCCCGTGGGTCACAATACCCAATATAGCAATCCAATACGGCTCCAAGATGTTCCGTAATCTCTTCCATGAATACATCTTCTCGAACAGCTAGGTATAGCTTCTTCTTAGACGGTATCCAGTATGCCACAGTTCCCACACGGTCTTCATTTCCATGGGGTGGATCTTGAGCCATTGAGTCGTTCCTGAACTTCGTTCCAAACTTTTGCTCCATTTTCATTCGTACAGCCATCAGTATACTTTCTAACGCCTGTGCAACATACTTTCCGAAAAGGTGGGAGAGCAACACCTGCCTTTTACCCCCCCGCTCTCCTTCAAACTCTGTAGCTCGAACCACTGACGCAATTCAAGCGTCTAGACGCGCCAACTGCGCAATCAAAGCGTCTAGACGCGCCAACTGCACTATTGTGCCATCCACTGGGTCCTTGTCTCCCTCATTTCTTGAATCCATTTTGGTTCACATCGTAACCCAGAAACTCCCGTAAGACCTGTAGGCTTAGAACGTTTCTAAACAGCAAGTCTTGCGGCTTGTTCTCTTCGCCACGGATTTTGAACCCGGAAAATGATATGTCCTCTCTTTTGGATGTTCACCATGTGGAGAGAATCTCACACCCTTTTGCATCTAGCGGAAGAAGCTTCTTCTGTAGTTCCTCCGCTTGTCTTAGGTATATGCTCCTCTCCCTCTCATGAGATGGTGTCTTCACCAACATGTCATACCCTAGCCCCATCAACAACTTCTCCTTCGCATGGCGTTTTCGAACGCCCACCGCATCGCTCAAGGCCTGCTTCAACCTCTTCCGTAAGCACATGTCGCTGGTCAGCTGTCTGAAGCAGTCTTCTTCCATCTTCATCACCCGGATGGATTCCCAACGAGGTTTCATTACATCCTTCTCCACGATTTGCATCAGCAAGTTATGACCCGTACCACGAATCGATGGAGTATACGCCCTTATCTCCATCGCGACCTCCATTGGACAGCGTGGAACAATCTCTTTCCCATCAACGACCAGGACACTGTACTCAGTCTCAGCTCCGAGTGTCTCACTTCGATTCCCCCAGTTTCTCGCCGGTGAACTCATCTCGAAGCACAATTCCCTTGTCTGGTCTTTCGCGTATCGCAGTATGGACTCATATGCTGTCTTCGCTACCCCTACATACGCGTCGCTCACATCAATCTCGTATCTTTTCCTTCCCCTGTGCGAATCACGCTCCCGCCGTGTTGCTTCTCGCTTCAGTGCCTCTCGAAGTGATTGTATTAGAACATCTTGCTCTTTCACCTTTAGCTCTACAAATGGGGTGCCCACCAGTGTTGTGATGTCTATGACCCGGAGGTGCAGAGCACCAGCCCTCTCCAGAACCAGCACGTGGCTGGCGGAGACCTATTTGGTGCTGAGGATAAAATGATGGTGGCCGCAGAGAACTACGAGTGCACACGGTACCTCTGTCGGCACTAGTACAGTCCACTCCCCCGACCAGCCTGGCCACTCCCGTCCTTAGTGGTTACCTAACCTTCAGATAGTTGCTCATCTTGCCGATCGAGCGTTTCATGAGCCTCTCCGCGTCGGCTTCCGGGCGCTCGGGCTGAATCCAGTACCTCTATGTAGTGAAGGCAGCGCGATAAAGAGCGCTCTGGCTCCTCCTAATCATGCTTGAATGTTGTACTTCATTCGCTCTCTTCCGAACAACATCATTATAGATGTAGATACTTTAACGAACCTGCTTCCAGTTGTCGCTCACCATGTCAGATGGACATCGAAGATCTCGAAAACCCTTGGAGATAGAGATTTCGAACGAACTATAAAGTGGGGATAACTCGGGAGAAGGAAACCCACCAGACTGTCCGAAGGTCTGCTCTCGTGAGAGATCGGAGACCAGCGACAGAGCCCTCTGTAGCCCCGCAACTCGGGTCGTAACTCGAGTGTAAAGCCGAATTGGCTGCTGGATATACCTACAGAGATGCTAGGTCAAGCCGTCCGTAAGGCAACGAGAAACTCCGGAAATGGAGTAGTATCGGCGACGATGAGTAGTAACCAATGACAGGTGTAATCTCGGGAGCGGAAGCGCCACGCAACAAGAAACAGGAACAAACAACCAACGCCCACACGCGACGATTAGGCCCCCCTCGGCACTGTGTCCGGAGCGCGGCTAGATCCTCCAGCGATAGTGCAAGGGGTCCCGTAACCACGGCTAAACGCTATGCAGAGTCGGTTCACTTCGTAATGTAGTGTCATACCTTCTCGGTATTACTGGCAAGTCTCAACATCAACGAAAAATTGTTCTCAAGGGTACCGAGAGAGTAGGACCACCTTGATCAGACACAGTTATACTTGTGAGAGTGATAACCCACGTAGGCAGTTTGCGCCAGAACCTCACTAGTGTAGAGTACACTCAGGAGAGCGCTACCCGACGAAGAGTGCACTTGGGAGTGCTCGAGTTGACTTTACAAAGGTGCTCGCGTGCACGAGATCGCGCTCACCTAACGAGGTTTGCTAACCAACTGTGTAAACGTAGTGTACACCCTCAGGGGTCCGTAAACGTGGCTAGTGCCTCTCAGGGACCTCAGATACACGACCTATAGTCCAGTATTTTTTACCCACAGCCATGTCATACACGCGTCGACCTACCGGTAACAGCCAGAAATTGCCCTCTTGTTTACAGTTAAAAATGTGGGAAAGCCTTCCAAAGGTAACCGTCAAAATTGGGTCCACCTCATAACTTGAGTGCGCATCTCCCTATACTCAACCCTGACTATACGGCTCACATCGTCCCATTACCAAGCGATTCGCGTTGCTATACATCTCGCCCTCCTTGGAGCCGAGAAATTCTTCGAGGTAGAAGTTTTGTTCGGGGGGCGAGTACGTAAGTACGTGACAGCGATGAGTGTTACCGACTGCACGGTTTCCGCTTCTCGCGAGCGCGATACATTCTTAAACAAAAAAAGTATCCCAACATCAACATTATATCATAGTACTGTATCGGACACGAATTTGATGAACCCGAATGAGTTCTCGCATCACCCGCCGAGTCATGCGAGCGCATCGAACCACCCTCATCTGGGTTTCGCGACCAAGCCGCTGTCTTAGTCTCAACCGATGGTTTCTTTGAATGTTCCCCTTTTAATTCCGCTAAGACGATGCCGGTCATGGCAAACCAAACTGGTTAGATATCGAAGAAATCACTCGTTGTGCGCGATTGACTCCGCGATGGGCTTGCGTTCGAGCAAGCACCGTGGTTGCATCCGGTAGCTGTCAACTATGACACACTATTAGAGTCGTAGACCCATAACGGCTTCCTACCAAACGGTCTTTCACTGGTTGTGGCTCAGCTCACAGAACGGCAAGCTCGTGTAGCGATTAAGGCGATGCTCCTGCGATATGCTACCTGCGAGGGTGAGAACCTGAACGTCGCGCGTGCGGAGCACGCGAAGTTAGCTCACAAGCGACTCTTTCGAGTGCGCCTCGAGCATCTCTTTCTACCGTCATACGGTTTCGACATGCCGTTCAACCGTACCTCCGGTGAATTCCGATACCGCGAAAAGTTATCGTCGTTAAGCTACGCTTGGTATCCTGGTATTGGTCCGAATACATCGAGGATGATGTTGTGCTGGATTCGGCCGATACTCCGCTCGGCGTTCGGTTTCTTCCGAAAAAACACTTCAGACGGTGCGTTTGTCAACCGTATTCGGTTTGAATGGAAGTACGCTCCCATCATGGGTATCTCATTCCGTGCCCGAACTTGGAGACTGAGAGGTACAGAACGCAAGCCTTCTTTGGGCGGTTTCCTTCTAGACCACAATGGTGATGTGATTCGAAAGTACTGAAAGGGTGTTTTGCTGAACGCCCTTCTTCTTGAGTTAAATCGGCTCCTGATTGATCAACGATTCGCATTCAGGATCTCGGGGTCTCGTTGCCGGCGAGTGGGCAGCACGCGTAGCAGCGTATCTTCTCTCGGAAGCCTACGACAACTATTGTGTGTGGCATATCCCTCCGATGCTTCGCAGCATTATCCGCTCGCTGATTTTGCACATCCTTTTGGGATGAGAAGAGAACCTGGACGAAATCCATTATGTTCTTGGTTTTATAGATGAAGTCGATTGGAAACGGTCCCCCGTTCGCAACGCGGGAAGAATCCTCTCCGTGATTACGACTGCTCCCCAGGTAGGAGACATACCACCGCGTTCGTCTTCTTCTTTTACGTCCCGAGGGAGGTACGAAGACTACCAACGCGTGAGCAGAGTGGGTGGCCATCGAGCCAAGATCAATTTCTGATGGTCACCCAATGGGGTTCATGTTCAGTGACAACTTGGTCGACCCAGTGGATCTGGATGATCCGAATATGGATACAAGTGGAGAAGCTGCAGGAGCGATAGCCGAGATGAACCAGAAGTTGGTGAACTACCTACCGTCGGCGAACCGGGTGTTGCGCAACAGTGGTGGTGTAACTCAAGCTCCTGTGAGTTTGAATGTCCGAACTCAAGCGAGTGCTCCGACGCTGGGTCCGGCTCGTAGCGACTACCATTCTATCGGTCCTACAGGCTCCGATAGATCCGTTCGCTACCAGAGATTCTCCAGCGAACATTGCAATGTTGCGCGCCAATCTCCGGAACGGTGGAACTATCTTTCCCAACCATCTCACCAGGATAGCAAAGATACTGTCTCACGCCGTTTCCCACCCTGCACAGGGTTCTTCCGTTAACGGCGGTGCCGGTTCTTCTTCGGATATTTAGAATGACCAGTATGGCTGGAGGACTAAGTCCTTAGATAAAGATAGAAATAGTAAAAAGATCTAGTGCTAAGTTTCGCTTTGCTTCCTTGCCCAATCTCCACAAGCTTGATCAGTTTCTGATTCCTTTCTTCTTAACAGTTTTTTCTGGTGTAATTCACTGCCGTAGTGCTTCTGGTACTTAAAATACTAGTCGTTAGAACCCGAAATTCGGTATGCTCTTCTTTCTTTTCTCTTTGCTTCACTTTCACTAGTCTTCACCACTTCACTGGTCCTTCTTCTTCTTTCGTCGCGACACAAAAGGGGTCAACTCTTCATCCTAAGTCTTCCGAATCGCACTTATGTCCGTAGCTTCTGACCGGGAACGGTTTTATCCCAACTCGGCTGGCTCATGTTGGATGGTACCGCTGATCGCGGCCGTCAGTGGTATGCGACGATCTTAGGCATGGGTTCGTGCTCGAATGGTTCAATGGAGTCCTCCTCGGCGGAGCATCCATACGAACGCACTTGGTACAGTACCGTTTTCTCTGGGTACATTACATGACGTACTATACGTTCGACCACATCTCTTTCGGATACACCTCGGTCTTCGACTGCTCTCCTTGACCTATTGTGGATTCGCAACTATTGGGATAACGTAGCGGAGGCCCGATGCGTCCAGATAGTTTTCTCTTTGACTTAATATGTCACGACCCACACCGAGTTCCGTGCTGCGAACTACTCACAGCTTCCGCAGGGAGCGAACAATCTTCAATCTGAAAGCTTGTTCTCGACGTACTCTACTCTTTGAGGTCGACGAGCTCCAGCTCGTTACAATTAACCTTCCCACCGTTCAACAGTGACGTCGGGGATCCGAGCTTCCTCCTAATCTCCGGTAGGATCGTCCTTGACAAGATCTCGCTCACGCGTCATGGAGTAGGTTTGAACCAGCACGGTGCATATCGCGGACTTCTGGTTGGCTAGGCAATGGCACTTGTGGGCCACTAGTTACCCTAAAAGGTGCCCATTTGGCAGCAGTTGGCGAACGAACA
Organism: Gracilaria domingensis; assembly: GCA_022539475.1. Taxonomy (NCBI): domain Eukaryota; phylum Rhodophyta; class Florideophyceae; order Gracilariales; family Gracilariaceae; genus Gracilaria; species Gracilaria domingensis. Next base: position 142,540 of record VCMS01000167.1, on the reverse strand, counting down.
AAGTGCGCCTTGCAGGTTTGATGCTCTGGAACACGACTTAGTGTCAGCAGTTTCCCGCGTCGGCTGCACTTCCCATATTTCAGCAAGATACACGACGTGTTGCTATACACTGGAGTGCGTTGCAAACCTTCTGCCACGCGACGTGGGTGCACTATCGACGGTTCCTACATATATACTTCATTCTTCACCTTTCCAAGACTTTTTTAAACATAAGACGTCGGTGAGTAAGACGTCTCGGTTCCCCAAACCACGGTGTGGTCAGCACCGGTCGGCGAATTCGACTTGGTGTACCGCTGGCGGTTTCGTGTCCTCCAGAAAGCCCGTCTTCACAGATACTCCCAGGCAAAACTCGTTAAGGTAAAACTAAAACGGTTTTCAGTAGACTTGCATACAAGTTGACTGGTGTAGTAAGGTAATATGACCAACGTCATTGAAAAATAAGTAAGTTTTTGTTTCACTGTCATTTCCGTGAGTGTGATTTTTTGAAAAAATTAAATTTCTCGAAAGTGCCCTTACATTTTATTGATAGGCATCAATTTCATTTACCGCCGCATGATGATTCAATGACAATGAGTTTTGCTAGGTACTGCCCTTTGCGTGCCACGGGTGGTAACCTTACTTGATTGAGGTGGCTCCGACGGGGCTGTGTTGTTCACCGCGCTGTGTACTCCATGAGTGGGTCTAGCGGTATCGATGGCATTGCGCAACGAACTCGACAGATTAACACCACGATATATGGAGCTTCGACCCGTCACAGGCTTATCTTTTGATACTACATGGTCGGTAGCGGTGATGTGTGACCGTGCGACGCCAGTGTCACGGTTCTCGTGCTTCCCTCCCCGTCTCTAGGTGATGGAAGCGCAGCCATGATGTGAGGGGGCGTTCAACTCAAAATGAGTGCTTCTCATCTGATCCCGCCATGGATTGCGTAACACACGGGAGTGGTTCCGGCTTCGGTAGATCCGATACACCTCGATCAAAGAATCCCAAGACGCGAAGATACGATCTGTTCGTGCCCTGTGACTTCACTTGGTTGGGTGCTACTATCAACTTGTGGCAGTGGAGCTGACGAGATATGCTCTAACGATATCCGTTCATGAAGATTATTGACATCCAATACGACGGTATCGTCCGTGACAGAAATAAACTTGTAGGCTCCGTACATGATAGTAGAGAGCTTGTGGAGGCGTTTCTTCTCCGGATGACAGCATTTATTACCGAGAAATACCATATCATCCTGTTAGATCCTCGGTAATGGGGTCCTGAGTTTTGCGTCAAAGTTACGCTTAGAGGCATTTTGCGCCTTATCCATCTCTGTACGAAGAACCGGTACCATCTTGGTAACCCAATCCTTCCAAAAGTTCTTGTATAACCCAACGGATAGGTATGTAGAGAGCGTCTCTTGAGCTTCGATTACGACCGGTAGAGGTACTATTGACTATACCAACTCAAAATGTGCTAGTTTGGTTACTCGGTGGGCTCGAGTGTTGCACGCGCACGTAATGGAGTCCCATTCACAAACGTCTCCCATAGACGGCTACTGCGCCCATAATATGGCGAGCAACTTCCACATTGTTTGCAAATCCTCTTTCAGAAGCATGCTTCATTTGAGTCGTGATAAGATCGTTCCTTTTCATTGGTCAGAACTTTAGACCTTCCCACGTAATTCTTGGTGGGATTGAGAAGCTTTTAGAGCTGCGTTACGTAATTGCCCTTCATTGCAGAACGAATTCGGTTGTGAGTCGATCGAGATATGCTCAACGGCTTTAAGATCTGCGAAATGGGGTTCTGTTTCTTCAAAAGAGTAAACGTTGTTTGACGCTCCCTCGAAACCATTTGAAATCTCTCCTGTCTTCATTTCATAATTGCTGTCTGTGTTGGTATAAAAGGCGTCATTGAACGTCAAAAGTTGCAGTGGTGTCTACGTCCATAATGATTGAGGAAGAAAACTTTTTCTGTGTAGTAGAGTACTCATTGGATCTGGACTCCGCTCAGTTGATTTACCGACCGTTATCTTCCGGACTTATGACGATTATGCCGGAGTTCCTCTGGAGGACGTAGTTGAGATGTATTAAAGGGTAGTGTGCTGTTGAGATGAACCGAATTAATATGCGAATGTGGAGAGATTCGAATAGAAGTTGAGTGGAGGAGGGGTAGGATAGGAATTGTATGCTTCCCAATTTGAATGATCTGAGAGCGCGAAGAACGTAGCATCGTTTATGTGTGGTACAGTACTGCGACCCCTACGAGTCTTTAAGCTCGTCGTCTCATAATAGCCCACTGTCTCATTTTTGGCAGATAGGAACGGTAAAGGAAACCTCGAATCGTACCAAAACTGCATAAGATTCGGTTTGGTATTTAAGAAGTAAAAAAAGAGCCTCCTCCTTGTCGGCCAGGTGTTGTGCCCGCTGCACCACACGTGGCCGGAGGTATGAAAAGGGCGACCCTTTTAGCGTCCTCGCGACACGGCGAGAAAGAGAAGGAGAGTAACAATCACTAACCCGAGACCAGGTACCTGGCTTGTTGTGTTGAGCAGCTTTCATGGTACTTTCGAGGAAAGCCAATTCGACTTGTTCGTCATTCAATTCCTGTTCCGAATTTTCACAATTCATGTCCTCAAGTTCCGCAACCGCGTCGTCAAGAACTACTCGCGTGGTGTTCTTCGGTAAGTCGTATTCGGATTTCGGTCGCTTCTTCTTTGCCTACGAGACGGTAATTACGCGTGAGAAGAACGATTCTGAAAAGTCTCTTCAGCTCTCTGCCACTTGGAGGCAGCCGCCTTTGAATATTACTATGAAATTTTCGCGTTCAATAGAAGCCTCACGGAAGTGGCTGGACGCCACGGAGATGTTAAGGCTCATTTTATGCCGGATTTTGCGAAGAAGAACCCGCCGGAAGAGGATGTGAGACTTGCTGTCCCCGCAGTTTTGGACCCGAAGGACGTTACCGGCTCTCTGGATAGGCTGGGTTTGTTGTACCACAAAGCAGGTTTCAATGACAAGGCTTCATTTGAACTACTCCGAAACGCTGAAGCAAAGTTTCCGGAGATGTCCATATTTGCTATGTATCGCCTCCCAAGTGATTGTATGTTGCTCAAGGAGGCCATCATGGAGTTTGAAGTTGGCCGTCAAGCCTTCTTTGTCGCCGACGAGGGCCACTCTGTCTCTTCTGAGACAGGTTAGGATTCTTTCCCGCCCTGATCCTCGATCATGGACTATTCAACAGCTTCGGAGCAAAGTCGAACAGCTTGCTGGTAAGTTCGACGAGCTTACGCTCATTTTCAAGGAGACGTTAGACTCGGGAAGCAGCTTGGCCGGGGACAAGAAACATGAGAGAACGTGCAGCTACTTTCGCAGTTCTGAGGTCCAGGAAGATTCGCAGTCTGTCATACTCTCGGCGAAGATGAGGCATCTTCCGCAAGAGATGCAGGGGGGCCTTACAGATGCTCTGAATTTGACGAACATCATCGCTTTGGACATCATTGAGCTCCTTCCTCCAATTTCCCAGTCACTCATGCATTGAGATGACTGAAGATACTCTTATTCACTGGCGTTCGCTCCGTATGGCGCTGAGACACAATGAGGTAGTGAGAAAAGAAGTCTACGAGGTCCTCGAGACAGGAATCATAACGCCGTTATCTTTGGAATGGTTCTTCTCAGTAGTAATCATGACGAAGAAGGACGAAAGCTCAAGATTCTGCGTGGATTATGGCCAGTTGAAACTGGTCATGAAGCCTGACCGCTTGCCGTTGCCGAGAATGGAAGAGGTATTCGATGACTTGTGTGGTGCGGAAGTCTTCACCACCCTCGATCTGTTTCCTGGGTACTGCCAGGTCGGAATAGGGGAGTATTGTAAAAAGGTAACGACATTCAAATGTCGATACCACACATACAAGTTCGTGATCATGCCGTTTGGTCTCATGAACGCTGCGTCCACATTCCAGAGAATCATGGAAGAAATTCTCCATGGACTGCCGTTTGTTATAGTATATATTGACAACGCGGGTATCTTTTCCAGGACATTGGAGGGCCACTTGGACCACTGCCGAGCCGTCTTCGATCGCATACGGGAGGAGGAGATCAAGGTTAGGTGACGAGGTGCAGCTTCGGCTAGTCGAGTATCAAGCTCTGAGTTCATGTGCTAAATAGAAGCGGAGTCTACGTCAACGAAGACAAGTTATTCGTTATCAAGAACGCTCCCATACCAAAAAACGCATCAGAGTTGAGGAGCTTTTACGGCTGGTTGGTTACTATCGTCGCTTTATAAAAAACTTTGCCGAGAGCTCGGCAGTGCTGCATGACGCCTCTTCCACGAAGTGGGAGGAACTCATGTAGAAGGAGGAGATGGATGTAGGGGGGCTCCGAAGAGTATAAAGAGAAGCTGACTACGTCTCCAGTGTTCGCGTACCCTGAGTTCTCCGAACCGTTCATAGTGGAGACGTACGCGTCGTCATTCTCGTTGGGGGCCTTTATGTGCCAGAAAAAGGACAATAGAAAGGTGCATCCGATACAATACGCCTCTCGCAGGATAAAGGAAGCGGAGAGGAGGTACAGAACGAGCAAGAGAGAAGCTCTGGCTGTAGTTTTCGCTTTCAAGAAATTCCGCGTTTATCTACTCTCGGAGAACATCTTTGAAAAGGTCACGGACCACAAAGATGTGGAGTATGCGTTCCGGAACAAGGACATCCACGGAAATCTCGCACGCTGAATGGACTTCATGGCGGAGTAAAATTACCGCGTCAGGTACCGCCCGGGATTTGAGAATGGTGGACTGGACTACCTGTCGAAGATCGAGATTGAGAAAGGCGCAGAGTCAGGCGAAGAAGTTGCCGAGGTTATCACCGCTGTTGCGTGGGAAGAGCCGACCCTAGCCGAGCAGGAGTCGTATCTGCTCAAACTCGCATTGTTCCTCGCCGGGGAGCCTTTTCAAGAAGACAACGCTCACTTCCGACTGGTTGTTCGTAGCAATGCGAAGAAGTCCATACTCTGGAACTACACTCTGTTCAGGTGCGAGCCGGAGAGCTTACGACTATTCCTACTCAAACTGAAAGGCTTGACGCCTTCAGATGCTCCTTGACGAGGTAGGGCACTGAGACGAGACGGCTACGAGGAAGATGATAAGCGAGAGGTTCTGGTGGCCGTCGGTATATGATGAAGTTGTGGACTACGTCAAAGAGTGCTACGAGTGTAAGCGCGCTCAGAACCTCTCCATACACAGAAGAACTCTCTGTACTCTAATCACGCGGTTGTTCGAGAGGTTCTCCATTGACTTCGGCCGACCGTACCCTAGCAAAACCCATTGTCATTGAATCATCATGCGGCGGTAGATGGAATTGATGCCTTTCAATAAAATATAAAGGGGCACTTTCGAGGAATTTAATTTTTTCAAAAAATCACACTCATGGAAATGTCAGTGAAACGAAAGCTTACTTATTTTTCAATGACGTTGGTTATATTACCTTACTACACCAGTCATCTTGTTTGCAAGTCTACTGAAAATCCTTTTAGTTTTCCCTAAACAAATTTTGCCTGGGGTACAAGCGCTCCAGGGGCGGGAAGTGCTATGTGTTCATCGCTGTGGAGCACTCAACAGTCTGGCCGATAGCCATTGTCACCGAGAGCTCACCGTCATCAAACTTGTGGAGGAGGAGATCATTAAACCGTTCGGGTCCTCAGCCGCGATAGTCTCCGACAACGCTAATTCTTTCTTGTGGCGGGCTGTGGAAGACTTTATGAAAAAGAAGGGAATAGCATGGAGGCACGCGCTACCGTACGCTCCCATGTCTAGTGGAAAGGCTGAAAGGATTGTGGGCTCAATCAAGAGAGCGATCAAGAAGATGGTAATTCACAATGAATGGATTGGGAGCTCTCCCGAAGGTGGTGTACGAGTATTGTCGATGTTCTCGGGATGTAATGGCTTCGCCGCTCGAACTGATGTACGGCGTGAAGCCTCAATTGCTCGCAAACGATACCATAGCATTGCTTTCGGATGCAACGCCGTCGCAGAAAACTTGGGAGCTGCTGGGAAAAGCCGGAAAGTGCCAGATGCAGGGGGCTCGAGGGTTCGTCCTACGAAAAGTGAAAAAAGAAAAGAAGACCTTTGTCATAGGCGACGAAGTATTAGTCACTCATGGCGAGGTATGGAATCCCTGCAGGAAGTGGCCCGCCTTCGAGTCCTTTTATAGGCCGTGTAAGGAGACAAAAGCGCAGCACCGGCGGTACGAGCTCGTCTCCCAGCACAGAATGGTGAAGAGGAACGTGGTCCATGCACGAAGGCGGTGCGGAACAAGCGTCGCCCCACCCACCTCCGAGTGTAGTAGGTAGTAGGATTCACGTAGTACCTATTGCCCTGCCCACTAAAGGTGGGGGGTGCAAAAGGAGTAGTGCGCCCCGTCGTGAGATGGCTCCGGCTGGAATGGCTAATGAAGCTTGAAAATATGAAAAGCAGGGAGCTATGAACTTTACGCAGAGTATCAATAGTTGCATGGGAGGTGGCACTGACATCAGCTAGCGTCAATGAGCTCCAAAGCTAAGAAGGACCTAGGCCTGACCCGCTTAGCAAAGCTCGTGTTCGATCACGTCCTTCCTACGCTTCTTGTTGTTGTTAATATCTCTACGGTGACGCGGACTTTTGGAGCACCCGGGCTTCTTGGAAATGCGAACTTCGCGCACCTCTCGAACGCGCTGGAAGGTTAACTGCATTCCGGGGCAGGCTTCTTGGGCGCGGCCGCAAAGAAGTATTGGTTAAGGCTCAGCGCTTCCATGATGATCCGACGAGAAATGTCGACAGCTAAATTTTGAACGATTCTATTGGTTCCATCCAACGTGATAACGTATACGGCGGATGTCAGAGCGACAATATCGTCGGTACTCGGAGTCCTCTCACGAAAGATGTGGTGCAGAACGACGTACTACTGCAGCAGATGTTTTCGCGCGTCGCGGAAGTCACGGATTCTCATCGGTAAGTCTCGGTGGCGTTCGAAGCGGTGCAATATTCGGACGAAGTACTTCCAATACGTCCGTCGACTTCGGAAGTTCAGAATATGAAGGGAGTTGCAAATGGCAGCCTGAATGCAGAGATCATACTGGTCCCGAAATGGGATGGTTCTGCGGCTTGGCTCCTGAAAGCGCGGCGTGACGGAACTCTCTTCGTGCAAACAAGAGTGAGCAAGGAGCAGACGCTCCCTCTCATATCCGATGCGCAAGCACCAACGAAGGACATGGGAAATGGAAAGCTCGTTGCTTTGGCTGCCAGACAAAATCCTACGATGGTAAGTCACTATGTGAGGCGAGATTGAATTATGAGCATGGAAGACTAACGTGTACAAGAGAATGGGCCACGCTCGACCGTCGGCATCATCAATAGCGACGAAAGTGTGTCTGCCGTTGTTCCAAGAAACGAAACGAATGTTGCAGTCCGTTCCAGTTATACTGTGCTCGTAATCCGTTTCGGTCTTGTGATGATTCTGTCAGACCTAGAGCAAATATCTACTGGGCACAGAAACGGAATTCCGGACTACGCTCCAGAAAGAGAATGGGTTGACAAACGAGTAATCTTACCATATCCTGGCGGTAGAGAAACACCCTTTCCAAAGGGTTGAAAAACTCGATGCAGTAAGAAGGTTCCCTTTCTAACGTTTTGTTGGGCAGGTATAGCTCATTAATATCTTCCCGGTCATGGCATTAAGCCAAGAGATCGCGACATTTCTCGCTTTCTCGCAGCGTTGGATAAAGAGCCGATGATGCAAGATACCTTCGCGATACTCGGCGTCTTTTCCGCTCCTTGAACTTTTTTCTACGGCACGCCATAGCCCTCACTTTCAAGAATTAAGGAGTGCAAACAAGAAAGCAAGGTGTATGCACCATGGCTGGAATCCGACCTGTACACGTCACAACCGGTCGCTAGCCAAGCATCGAAGTGTTTGCAAGTGGATGGCGATGGAGGCATTTACGGCGCGGCGTTGATAGCGTTTCGGTGTGCGACGGAGAAAAAATTGCCGCTGCAAAAGCGAGGAGGAGTAAGCGCGAGCGTTTGTGTCAGACGGTGAAGACGGAGCGCATCGTGGTGTTGAGGGTAGAAACGGAGGCGGAAAAGACGGCGTTAGGCGCAGTTATATGTGGAAAAGATGGGTCGTACGGAGGGGAGGGCGGTGTTTGTCATGGGAGACGAGTAAGTAAGTTTTTGTTTCACTGAGATTTCCATGAGTGTGATTTTTTAAAAAATTAAAGTCCTCGAAAGTGCCCTTACATTTTATTGAAAGGCATCAATTTCATTTACCGTCGCATGATTATTCAATGACAGTGGGTTTTGATAGACGCTTCGCGGCTCGTTGGTCCCCTGAGCTCGCGGGAGCTCGCGATAGCTGCTGGAAGGGAGCTTGCGGAGCTGGCAGTTGACACTGAGTAAAGGAGTAATGGGAACCTTTGCAATAAATGAGCCACTGTCCAGCCGCAGTGGAGGTCTGCAGGACCGGACAGAGGGAACGCCTTCTTACCCATTTCCTTGTAGATCGCCAACGACAGCGAAGCGTTCACTCGTCTTTGCGGTTGCCTGAAACGCGCGTATCACGTCTGCCTGCCTCAGTTTTGGGCCCAGAGTCGAACGGTTCATCAATGTCGAATTCACAAGATGTCCCAAGCTTTGACCCCGCAAAAGTCATATTGCAGTGGCATCGTGACGTTTCCGAATGGGTCAACACCGTTCGTATTGCAGCAGAAAAAGGGCCAGACAAAACGTACAAAACTATGTACACAATTCTTGGCCGTCTTTTTGTTGAGCGTGGATTATCTCTCGTTCAAAAGAGCATCGCCGAGGAAGCTCAAGCAAAAGGAAGAATTGGTTTCCGTCAGGAAGACCAGATCCAGGCCGTGCAGAAAATTGTAGGTCTCGTGGCCGTTGTTCTTTCTATTGCGATGGTTAATCAACTCATACCGTCGTTTAATCGTCTGTGTTCTGCAAAGTGGAATATAGTCTGTTCGCTTTGGAAACTAAGCTAGTTTTGGGGCTATTTGGGGCGCGTGAGGGGGTGGCAGAGGCTGGCACTCAAAAAAGTAAGAAATTTTGGAATATTAAATTCCATTTTGCGCAGTTTAGTTCTTGGGTCCCCTAGTTTTTGTAGAGGTTCTACTTCGCCGCACCACCCCATTCACTCTTTTCCGCGACCCTCTCTCAAAACTGCACTTGTGCTAGTTTGCGTTTCCATTTTCTCCCATGTTGCAATGCCAATCGCAACTCATCCCACCTCAATCATCCCATCACTTCTTCCCAGTCCACACCACCCCCGCTATTTACCCATTTCTCGCCCATCAGGCGTTCATTTTGTAGAAGTCAGGTGGACAACTCTCCCCTTTCTCGTATACCCGCCTCGCCCCAAAACGGCTTCAAATCCCTCCCATCCTTCTCTCCTCCTGTCCGCTCGGAATCCCCTTCGCAGTCCGCGCTACCTCCGCCGCACTTCTAAACCCAGTCACCACCGGAGCTCCGACTCCCTCCAGCGGCACCTCCTCCACCACCTTCTTCATCTCCTTAAGCCTCTTCTTCAGACGGCTCTTCCCATCCCCAACCCCACCACCCTTTGTCTTCGGTGTCACAGGGGACCCCTTCTGCACCGCCACCCTTCCCACACTTCCCTTCTCCGTCTTTCCCTCCACACCTCCTTTCACCGTCTCCTCTTCCACCAATCTTTGCCTCTTGCCCAGCTGCTTCACCTTCTTTTCCAGCACGTCCAACCTCTCGTTCAGAACCCTATTCTCCTCCCGCAACTCTCCAACCTCCCTTCCCGCACACTCCACTATCCCATACACATGATTTCTCATCTCCACTCCCAATACCGACAACGAATTCCGCAGGCTCGAAATCGCCTCAACCAAAACACCACTACCACCCCCACTCAGCACCACACCGCCCATTTTCGTTACAATTTCCACAATTCCATCGTCCAGTTGCTCCTTCATCACCAACCCCAACATCCCCACCCTCGCCTTCATCTCCCCCACAAACCGCATCTCCCTGTCACCCTCTCCGCCCCCACTCTCTATCTGGTCTCCAACCTCTAACTGACTCAGATGCACCGCACCCCTTCTCTCCATTGCGACCCCCTCCACCTCCAATTCTACACCCTTCTCCACCTCATCAGCATCCTCTCTCTTCGCCTCACACTTCTTTCCTTCATCGGCCACTTCCTTCTTCAGCGACACCCGACTAGCCGCCGTAATCACGTCCTCTTCCCGCTTTGGTGACGGCGTCTGCGGTACCTCCTCCCCCTCCAACAGCGCCAGCAGCTCCTCATCCTTCACGTATCCGTTCGACATCTTCAGAAGAAGAAGTAGTGGTTGGATCGAAGTTTCCGCTGCGATACAGTGCGATCGAGCTCAACTGTGCTGTCCACTCCCACTTTCCAACCACACGGGCTATATCCAGCGCCATGATTGTCCCTGTGTCCCTCATCCCATTTCCCGCCAAAACATCTACTGTACACCTCCGCACCTTCCACTATTTAAGCGCCACCTCTCTGTCTCCTCTTTCGCTCTCACATAATCCCCACCCACCTCGCCTCGACCGGCGATATTTTTCTCTTCCACCATAACCTCACTCGATGGTTATAGCAAAACAGGAAGATATTGCCAGTGGAGGCAAGCTAGGGACTAGTGATTGTACTTAGAGTTGCTCACCCTCTGTCTCGACTGGGGGCATGTTCTTCTTCCGTCACATCCTTTGTGGGTTGTGACAAGAAAAGAATATGTCACCACGCGACACCGGATGGGTAACAATGGTAGCACGTAGAGTAGTTCATCCTCCCTCTCAGCGTCCACTGGGGATATATTGATGTTCTCTCACATCCTTTCCCGGTTGTGATACAAGAGAAATACATCTCCAATGGAGACGGAGAATATAGTCGTGATAACACGTAAAGGTAACAATGTAATAAACAATAAATTTATGCTACTATCTCTAACCAACCTTTCGAAAACCAGCTATGACATGAGCTGGGTTACTCGAGCCAAAGATGGCAGATCCTGCAACTGAAATGTTTGCACCGGCCTTCACTACTTCTTTCACAGTACTCAGTCCAATACCCCCATCCACCTGTATCCCTATTCTTGGGTACAACTCCCTTGCATGTCGCAACTTAGCAAGAACACCCTCCACATACGCCTGTCCTACAAACCCTGGCTCCACCGTCATCAACAATAACATGTCTACAACTCCTTCCTTCATAAGTGCTTCTACGACCTTTATAGACGTATTCGGGCGCAACGCAACTGCAACCTGCATTCCCATCCTTTTAATTATGGCAATTTGAGTGAAGCTATAAAACCCGTTCACGTCATTTATGAAGCCAAAATGGCTCCTTTCATCCTGTATTCAAGCTCCCCGTAACTCGTACTTTACAACTACTTTACAACTCAGGTTCGAAATCAGTTTCATTCATTTTACACTTTCTACTCTTCCACCTACTTTTCATAAAACATCATCACACTTTGTGGCTTGTCGTCTCATACAAGCCCTATCATTCATTCAGTACAATCACATATCATACATTTCGCGCACTTTCACAAAGTGAACCATGTTCCCGTTCTGCGCTTCCCAACCGTTTGTACTTAAGTATCACTCTTTACCCCAGCAGTTCTCCGCCCCATCTTCCATTTTTATCGTCACACAAAAACAATCGAGCACTTGCAATGAACTCCCAGTCCGACATGCCTCCGACTCCGCCTCCGAGTCCCAGATACTCTGACGTCCCTCAGGCCTCATCTCCCACCCGAAGGACTCGGGCCGTTATTGTTGGAAGGGGGCGTATAGGTACCATGCTGGCGAACGAAGAAGATACGGTCATTTCCGCACACGAATTCTGCAGCATGGCTGCTACCTCTCATCTTTGTGATGTACCGATGCTAGTTTGTGGAAGAACGAACACCCTGGAGAACGTAATTCAGGCTTGCCCTTATTCGCTCAGAGAGAATCTCGTTTTCTTCCAGAATGGAGACATCATACTATTGCTTTCGAAGCTCGGTGTGGACAAATGTTCAAAAGTTGTCCTATACGTTGGTGTCCTTTCAAGAAACGCAGCTCCGCAGGATGGTGTCACTCCTCAAAGTCCGGATGGTCTCACTGTCGCAACAGGAAAGTGGGCCTCCAACGTTGCAGACAGGTTTAGGTCTATGGGTCTCACTTGCGGGGTCGTCGACGAAGACACATTTCTCGTAAGCTATTATGAGAAGCTCGTGTGGCTATCAGCGTTCAACATCGTCGGGGCCTCAAGAGGTTTCATTCCTATGGACGTAGTCGCTACGGAGTGCAGTACGGTTGTGCTCACAATAATGAAAGAGCTGTTGAAGATAGTTTCGCTTAAGACAGGTACTACTTTCAACCTGGAAGAGACCGTTGGGCGACTTCTTGCATATGGGAAAACTCTCGTTGGCTTCCCTACTTCTTTCTCCGACTTTCAGTTTAGAAACGCGTACTTCTACAACTTTTCCCGCCAAGAAAGAAACATCGTAGGCGGTGACCCCGCTCCTTTTCATACAAACTACGTCAACGCTGTTAAGGTAAAGTTATCTCCCTCCCCATTCCCCCAGCTTTGAGGTTAGAACACACGGCTTTACGGTGTTGTAAACCTTTTAGAGGTAGTTAAACATAAAACTTACTTTATCGAAATGACCTGTTCCTATTACATTACTTATATTGTTCGTCCTTCTGTGGTTCAAATATGCCCCTTCAAATCCTACATCCCTTATCACTAATACCTCGCTAAGTTTTTGCTAGATGGAAAAGGGTCATTCCACATCATTATAGTGCACGATACTAGTAAGGAAACAAGTACAAAATTGTGATATTTCTGAAGAACTAAGCCTTTGCAATACTTTGGGCACCCGTATAAAGTAAGGTAAACCTTTTATGGGTTTCAACCCTTAATGGAGGCTGTTTTACTGATCTTGATTTCTAAGCTCATGTTGAAGATATTCATAGTTTTCTTTACCCACATGAACCCGTACATATAATTTATGACTAAATCAACCTTTCTTTACTGCAAATCGATGCAAAAGCTTCTCGTCGTAGTAACGTTTTAAAACAGTACTACAATACCCGTATAAGGTCGTTCTTAGACTCTTTTTATTCTACGAAACACCTTGTGAACATCAATCACATCCTTCTCATTCGTATACCCACACTCAGTTGCAAAACGAACCCTTTCGAAAGCTTTCAAAACATGTATAACTCAGAAGTTAAAGCCCAAGAAGTAACTCCTCAGCAGCTGGCTAACGAAATATTCGAAAATGGGTACGCCGTGATTAGTGATATTGACGGTACTCTGAAAAGAGCTGGGGAGAACATTCCTGCCGAAACAGTCAAATGCATGAAGTACATCAATGCACGCGTTGGTTTCGGGATTGCTACTGGGCGAGATATAGAGGATGCGAAGAGTTTCATGGAGCACCTGGGTGGCTACACTTTTGGCATCTCCGGAAACCAAGGCGCACGGGTGAGATTATCCAATGGTACCGAAGTTGATCAGGACCTTGACAGGGAAGGCTACGAAAGATGTGCAGCCGAACTTGAGAGACTTGCACTCTACTTAAATGAATCGCACGGACTTCACGAAGAGCGTCAACAAGCAGTGGTGAGCACTAGAAAAGACAGTGGAGTCCCTAACTTCACGTACAATGGACTGTCGAAGTGGAAAACAGAAGTTAACTCCGGTATTTCAAAAGTGTTGACATCCTTTCCGAACCTGGTTGCGTACCCTCAAGATGAAAACTGTGACATAGGGGACATTCGTTTCACGAAAAATAGTGGGGCGCTAGCCTTGGTTGAAAACGACCCCCAGTTCGACACACATTTAATCGTTGCTTTCGGGAATGCTTCCAATGATGGCCCTCTATATGAAATGGCAACCCTGGCAGTTCATGTGAAGGGAGAAGACCATCCAGCAGCGGTAACATATCTTGTTGATGGGGTAGAGGACGTGCATGAGACCATCAGAAGGGTGGCAGAACTGTACAGGTACAGAAAATGCAAGTGTCAATGGTTTAGAAATGCTCTTGGAATTTTGTTTCAAGTGCTACGATGTCTGTAATACTTAGCTAGGATATGAAATCTCAGTAATAAAAGTGTCGTATATATCTCAATACCCTTTTATGATTCATGGTGGTTTTTATCGTGCTGCTTTTCCTCGTAGCCGTACAACAGAGCCACCAGCATAATTGTCGAATGTACATCCTCCACGCTTTCGAACAGGTTGTGTACTCCACCCGGGATACAATCTTCTTTGACGTGAACGCCGTACACGCCTACCTCATGCAAAGGTCCGTCGCTCAAAGCACTTCCGGACGTCACGACGTCATCCGTATCAATAAATCTCGGTTCACTCTCCACAAGATTTCTCCTCCGCTTCCTTTTGTGTATCGTTTGTCCACAATTTCGCAACTTTTATCGCCGGGATAGATAACAAACGCATCCATCTTCTGCAACAGGTCCCCAATAGCAGAATCCACTTCTTCTTTCCACTGCCACAGTTCGTTGTACACGAAATTGGGAAGGCCACTATCACTTCTGGTCTCCACGAACCCCTTCTCATCATCATTCACAATACCATGCCTCCTATTCAAATCCCTGGCCAGGAACAGTAGTCCGTCAACAGTGTGGTCAAGGGTGTGATCATTGAATGCACCCTTAATTTCCCTCTCGTCAGAGAAACGGAGGAAAGCTCCATGATTCGCCGAGACACCAAACTTATAGTCTCCGAGTCCTTCCATTTTCCCCTCCACGTCGCCCACATCACCCCCTGTGACAAGTCCGAAACCAACACGTTCGTCAATAAACTTCATACGCTTCACAACTTCTTCTGGAATTGACCCTCCTTCTCTTCTCAACGTTCCATCAACGGAAGTTAATATACCGTAACCATTGGCATATATGAACTTAGACAAGGTATTGGGTGAAATTTCCGCCAAGTCTCTCTGTTCCTCTGGCATTTTTCCTGATACAGTCACCATACTGCCACAAGTACCGCATAGACAGGAACTGCATATACTTCTCAGTTTCATACTTCTCTTAAAAGCAACCTTAAGTGCAGTTTCAGAAGTGTTAGGACGCTACATGTTCAATTGCGAATTGAATGGTGCCACCAATGATGTTAACGATACCGAGCATTTGCCATGTTGCAATTAGACGCAATTGGACCAAGGACGTTTGACATTTTTTCAATTACCAGCCTGCCGCACCTTTTCTATGTTCATATGTATAGCCTTGTAATAGTATACTACTCTTAATACTCGCAAGACACACATAATTTACTAATCATCTCATTCTCATCCACTTCGAGGCGCTCGCAGCCTCATTATTGGCAAATCGTCATCACTACTACTCTCGAGCACTTCGGTTCTACCGGCGTCCGCTTCCACACCAATCTCCAAGACCACTTGGTCTTCTTCCTTGTCAACCGCCCCACCCTCCTTATCGGACAACAGTTCATCCTCCGCCTCCTCCTCCTCGTCACTATTGACAAACATGGGTCGGAAATCCCGCACCCGATGAACAGCATCAGGTAGTGCGTAGCCCTCTGGTACCATGTACATGTGGTATCTAACCAGCAAATTCATAGAATCGGGCCTATCCACCTTGTCCTTCCCACTTGCTCCAGCATGTGTCACATCACCACGGCCCACGAATACAGAGTACGGTGGGATGATTATCTTCTTCGCTGGATACACCTCCGACATCACTCGCAACTGTTGGTTGTTCATCCCCACCAGTTGATGGCTTCCAGCGCTCGCCCAGAGAGGAAAGCCCTCTTTCCCAGAGGCCATTACAAAGTATCCGGGGTTACCAGTATTCATTGTTTCCTTCGTAACCAGACCACTGAAGTCGGTGTGCAGCGTCTGGCGCTTGCACTTTCTCGTCGTCCCCAGAAATCGACCACCAGTTTTCGGAGTGTACATCTTCACAGCTTCCCTTTCATTGTCGCATAGTCCCAAAGCCGCAGCAATTGTACCCATTCGAACATCAAGTAAAGCACGCGACCTTACAACCCACCTGAGCTCCTCATTATCCTCCGGCTTCTCCACCGTACCCCAACGTGTCGACATCACTTTCCCCTCAAATGGTCCATCGCTACCGTCCTTCCATCCTTCATCATCGTTGATTATTTGAACAAACGACTTCTGTTCCCCACCTTTCCGTATATCCGGCATCGCTTCATACTCATTCTCGAAGAAGTCCACCAACTTCCCCGACACATCTCCGAACTCCCGAACTTCTTCCAACTCCTCCCATTTAGAGACACCATTATCCGTCGCAAAGCCATCAAGCACGCAATATTCATTCTGCCTTAGCTCAGCTTGCATTCGGGCGAAGAACATTTGCCCAAATTCGTCATGCTCCTTCGCAGCAACCCACAGCACCTCTTCATCATCCATACCTGTCGGCCGAGTACGAAGATACTGCATACCAAATGTCTCCGCCCGTAGGCGATGTTCAGCCCTTGCAGCGTGCCAAAACACAAGATGGTGTACATCTCTGAGATTGGAGTCACTTAGCAGCTCCGACCTATGTCCCTTCGGCAAGTGAATGACTCTGAGCCAGGGGTCCTTTTGCTCAATTACGTTCTTCCCTTGCCATTCCTGCGGTCTCAGCCTGACATACCCGCACCATGATGGGTTCGGTCGGCCATCATATGGGTCTTTTCGAACAAGTCCGTGCTCCTCAGATTCCCGAAGAGCTGTAGGCAACTCGTCATCAATGACCCCCCATCTGTCTCTTGCTGATCGTCTGGTGCAGCATCTTTCTTGACGGTGACAACCCGTGGAACTGTCACGGAAAGAAGCTCTTCGTCATCCACAAATGCAGAACTGCCTGCGTTCTCTGCATTTGCTACCTCTCCCAATGCCACGAACTGAACCTTCATCGACCTTCCTCTCAGCACATGTTCATCTAGTTGAGACATCAGGTCATCCGGTGTCATCGTCTGTCTCTTACAGATGCTAGTTTTTGGCGAGGGTCGTCCAGAAATTGGCAAGGGTCGTCCAGTAAATTTTTTGAAAAAATATCGAGATCAATTATTTCAAAATTTGCAGATAATTGCTTGGGTCGTCCAGAATCTCTGTGCAGTAAATACTGGGGGGTTTTCCACTCGTGCTAGTTCTTTAGTCGAGGGCTACCTGAACCGTATTTCGCGAAGTCTAGGTTCAGTTTCCATTAAGGTGCACATTACACGATACCTTCTGCGGAATGATACCCTGCAACGCATGGAATACTAGTGCTAGTACAGATGATGCCCATTATGAAATCATACCGTTTTATTCGTATCTATTCTTCTATCGACCGCTTTTGCTAACCACTACTTCGCTATATTACATGTACCATTTCCCCATAATGGAGCGGGTGTAGGCGCAATCTGCGGCAGATGCCGCAGACTGCACCTCCACCATAGTGCGGTATCGGTAGAACACATACGCACTCCGAGAGGATGAGGCGCGAAGCGCCTCATCCTCTCCGTTCCTCATGTAGGGAACCATGCCTAGATGCATGATTCCCTACTTGATGAACCTGCACCTGCAACTCGTGAGCTACGTCCGCATCAAAAGTCATTTACCTGTATACTCAAGCAGCAAGTATCCATAAGTTAGTCAATGCTCTGTTGGACACATTTGAAATGCGATGGAACGTACCATTGATAAAGCAAAACAGAAACGTTGCGCTAGAAAAGTCGAGGGACCTGGTAACTCGCAAACGGAAGAAGAAGCAGGAAAGGGATCGGTTAGATTACCAGCCCACCATATCATCGTAAACCGCGAAAGGTGTCGAAGCGAGAACTCACAAGCAAGGACACCGAGAATGCCCATGCAGCAAACATACCGCAACACGCGATAAACGAGAATCTAGCCTATATCCCAAACAAGTACCAGAATCGCCTATCCCGAACAGTCAGACAGGTAAACGACCAATTTCATTTTGTCTCTCAAGATCGATGATGGATCTGGAGAGATGAAATAAAATTGGTCGTTTACCTGTATACGCAAGCAGAAAGTATCCATAAGTTAGTCAATGCTCCGTTGGAAACATTTGAATTGCGATGGAACGTACCATTGATAAAGCAAAACAGAAACGTTGCGCTAGAAAAGTCGAGGGACCTAGTAACTCGCAAAAGGAAGAAGAAGAAGGAAAGTGATCGGTTAGATTACCAGCAATCCATTCATCGTAAAACGCGAAAGGTCTCGAAGCAAGAACTCACAAGCAACGACACCGAGAATGCCCATGCAGCAAACATACCGCAAGATGCGATAAACGAGACAGAAACCTATGTCTCAACCAAGTACCAGAATCGCCTATCCCGAACAGGCAGAGATCCAAGATCGCCGAGAAACCAACTTGGTTTGTTGCGCCATAGGCTTTAGCTTCTCGAGTCTTGCGCTACTTTTGAAAAGCAGCGCAAGACGCGAAGCTAGAGCCTATGGCGCAACGAAATGAACTATTGGTCGCGTACTTACAGTCGTCGGTTTGGGTTACCGGGTTCCCGTTTTCACCCTTCAACTCGTTCTATATCTTGAACAAATAGAAGAAGTTGAGGGTGATTAGCTTATTTCCTGCCGTTTCCATGTCGCAGAGCGCGAAGAAACGCGGTGAGGATTGGTTAGTTTAGAACAAAGATACGTGGAAGGATATGGGAGAACGTACGAAAAGACTGCACGGAATACATCCCTGAGATACGGATGACTCCGTCCTACTTTCTTCCGCCCTCTACTTTATGGAGCCTCCATAAAGTGGAGGGCGGGAAAAAGTACGACGGAGCGGAGTATAACGCGATGATATCGATGGCATGGCTCACGACGGTAACGGAAGTTCGGACGTCGGAGACGCGGCGGCGGCGGCGAAGGGAAGAGATTTATTTTTCTGTGCGAGATTGGACAAGTGTACAGCATACAACGTTGGGAAACCACAGGTTTATAACCAGTGGTAGATAATACGAGAAGTACACCCTTGTGTTGAGGTCGACGTGTACCTACGTTCCTTTTTGAACGAAAGCACGTGAGTTAAACTCAAAATATATTCTCCGTTCTGAGCAAGACGTCGATATTGACTGTCGCTCGACCTCCTTCTCCCTTCGGACGCCCTTCCCTTGCAGTCTTTGTCGTCGTTTCTCGTTCAGTTCTTCTTCCCATGGTCTACTACTCTACACATAAGAAGCGTGGGTGCCCCTTCGTTACTCGCCGAGGAGTCTTATCCCTTCAACAGCATGTCAACCATTGCCCGTTTCGTCTGAAAGCAGCGCTGGAAGACGACAATAGCCGGCCCATTCGGAGAAGCAAGCGTCTCAAGCTTTCCGCACCCGCGCCCGCATCTTCCGAAACGGTCACTGCCCCTTGTCGCCTTCCCGAGCCTCCAGTATCCGAGGACATCGTCGACCCCACTCCGTGCGCCCCTCCCATTCCGGACACTTCGCATTGTGTTTCTCCTTCCCCGGCTCCCGCGTCATTAGAGCGAGAACACGGAAGCAGTTCCCGCCCAGTGCCTTCTGAGGAGGCCCTCGGTGATTTGCATATGGATTATCTCACGGTTTGTCTGGCTTCAGTAGCTTCCAACCTTGGTCATCGTGAGGCGAACGAGCTAATTGGGCTACTTCGGGACCCGCGATTCTCGCAAAAGCGATTCAACGAGACCACAACAAGTTCCAAGCGCTGTACAGAACTGAAGAACGCCATTTTCGAACGATACGCCTCAAAGGACGGTTTCAATCGCAGAACTGTCTCGCCAGAAGGATGTAAGTTCAGCGCCACCCTCTACACGAGAGACCCCGTTCAGACACTTGTGAAACAGCTCCAGTTGGCTAACAACGAAAACACATTCTTCCACCCTATACCTCAGACCCACTCCACGAAAATATCTCACCCCATTTCCGGCTCTCTCGCAAGAGACGCCACCTCAAAACTTAAGGAAATGGTCATGGGCTCTTTGGATAGTAGAATAGTGTGGTACTCCCAAGAAATAACTTACAGTGAATCTTTCGTAGGTCTTCTGCAGGTATACACCGATAAGTCTTCAACAACTCTAAAGCAAACATCGGTTACCGCCTATCCTCTTCACCTCATATTTCTCAACTTCTCCGACGAGCTTCGCCGTAATTGTATCCGT